>JAJJMA010103103.1:2856-22107 GCA_023529015.1 Papaver nudicaule | reverse complement strand
CATCAATCATCATTATGTGTGTAATTCTCTATTTGGGTTTCCATATTATCAAAGAAGAAGTCGTCGCCGTTCCCGTGGATGTAAGCAATATACACACATTGTGTACTATTGATGAACCACGTTAAATCTTGTGTGCTTTACTTATTGTTTCTTATTGTGTTTGCATCTTGGTCATCTTCGCTCTACATGTCGATCCAAAGAACTAGAGTCTTGGTGTGATTATTCCGATATAATCCCAACAAGTGGTGCGATGAGCGTGGAGAGGATCGAAGTTAGAAGTGGAGTTGTTTGTTTCCTACGGGGTAGTGAAACTTTTGGTTATGAAGGATTTTATGTTTTCAAGTATTCAAGGTTGAAGGATTTGAAGTTATCAAATATTTGAAGATGCATAGATTGATGTTAAGTTCGAGTTTGAGAAGGATTTTTCTGTCAGAAAGTGTTTTGACACTTGTTCGCTTCCGGGGCTCTACAGACTTCCCAGAATCAGATTTCGTTTGGTTGGTGCGATATGTGTTAGAAGTTGAGTTCAGGAGTTTTCCTGCAGTTTTTCAGTTTTGCCATAGTTCACGCCGAAGGTCAGAACTCTTAGGTCGTAACTTGGAATGCTAAGCCCTTTTAGGAAGTTATAGTAGAGACATAGGCGAACATCTTTTGTGAAGGAAGTGTTGTCTAATTATCTACCGATTGTTGCCAGCTTTTAGAGAAGTGATTGTTACGTCAAAGACTGGAATTTTGGACGGGTTTGGTGTAATCAATTGTCAGTTGAAGCAAGTTAAAGCATTTGGGAAGAATGGAATTACCTCGAAGCAATTCATATTCGTTTTGGTGCTCTAAGTTGAAGAATTTGATGAATACTTCTTGAAGCATATAACCCTATGCATTCCGCATAGCTTCGGGTAAGTGTTTGTTTGGGTAGTTGGTTGTGTTCTTTACTTCGGTTTTGTGTGAGGCTCTTGTGGACTATTTTGGAAGATCAAGTTGGTTTCCATTCAGGTGTGTGCTTGCTATGCAATCACGTTTTTGAAGGAAGCATGAGCTTTGTGGTTTGAGATACAAGCTTTTGTTTGTATGTTGGTTGAAGTAAGGTGACAGTTTTGGTGTGTCAAATTCTTGTGATTGTTCTAAATCAAAGGGACAATTTTGATATCGGTCGTCATCAATTGATCATGTTGTTCTTATTCTTTTGACTTTGAGAAGTTACAAGATGTGAAGAGGAAGTTAGACTCGGTTATTGCCTTAAGTTACTAGGTGCAAGTGGTGGAATCTTTTAGTAGGTTTCGTTGTGGAAGTATTGATCATTAACACGATTCAATATACGTTTCAGTTTTTCGGAGTTTGATTTTGTTTGGAGTACTTGTTGCATATGGCTACAAGTAAATTGAAGTGTGATGATTATTTGATGAGGCGTGGTATTCTTGAGATTTCCTTTGGGGAGATATTAATTATGGTGGAGCTATGGTTTCTTATTCTTCTATAAGAAAGAATTTCGTCAACAAGGTTTGGTATATGCATTAGGCATGTGATTGAGAAATGGGTTATCTTGTTGTGTTTATGTGAACGTTGTATCTTTAAAGAAGGCGTGTACCTTTTGGAGAGCAACGTGGCCACATGTGTTGGTATCGTATACTTCATATATATGATACGTTTGGTTACATCCATTCGGATGTTTAAGGTTTCTATTGTTTCTGAAAGAGAAGCAAGGTAGATTGTGACTATTGTTTCGATGATTTGGCGGAGAATTAAGTTAGTGTACCTTTGGGGAATCATCGAAGTGGTTTGAAGTGCAAGACCGATATGTGAAACAGGTTGTTTTTTTTGATACGTTCCGTGTTTTGAGGTGAAGACCCATTTGAGAGGAACAAAGTATCATTTGGGCACTTTATATAGTTTTAGGTACAATTCTACTATTTTGGTTAGTTAGCGATTTTATCGTATACTATTTGGAGAAAGCACAGTGCATGTTGTTCAAATTTCTTGGACATTGTTTTGGGGCTGAAAGTTTCGGTGTGCTATCTCGAGAATCTTTTATCATTATTACGTGCTATTCGGTGAAGTACTTCTTGAGTATGATCATGTTTTTTTTGCCAAGTTATTTCTTGCAAGAAGAAATAATTGTGGTGTTCGTGTTGAAGAAGGTGGTTCTTCTTTGTGATCTAGAAGTTGTATTTAATGCTTGATTAGTTTGGGATTCTCGGTAGAGCATTATATGTTATAGCAGTGATGGTGATGTGAAAGGTTTTGGTTTGGGTGGAGCATTATATGTTCTTTCTTTCATCTACTAAAAATATTGAAATTGCAGTTTCAACGAAAGCGATGGCGGTAGTGGAAGAGTTTTGAGAAGTCTATTCAGCAACATTTAGTTTATCATCTTTTTGCTTCTCAGTTAAGCGTGAGAAGATAACATTATTGTCTTGGATAATTACTTGGGAACTTAGTATGTTTCTCTAAGATTAAGAAGACAATGGATGAGCACAATGGCGCCTTACATATGTTCTTGAGAACTCGCAGAGTTGGCTAAGGTTGAGAAGACGACTAGTTGTGTTTGGGTCTTTATGCTTACAGGAATGATGGTTTTCCAGATCTCTTTTACAATGTTATTTGGTACATGTTTGTGGCAAGGTTGACTAGAGGATATGCACAAGACAGAAAGTGTGATTATATAACTCCGCGGTTAATAACATTTCTATCCGAGTCCAATTAGTTTTATGTTGGCAGTTGACCTAGAGACGTCAAGGTCGAAATTGCATTATTGCCTGGAGATTTGGAGGATGATAGTTTGTCTTAGCCCGTTTGGTTTGCTGGTTTAGTTTGGAAGTTATGTCGACTTCTGAAGTCATTGTATGATTTGAAGCAATCACCACTACAATGGTATATAAGAAGTTTGATATATGTCAGCTTTTGGAGTTTCTGGTTCGCTTTGTTCACAAAATAGTAATTTTGGAACAAAGTTAGTGATTAATTTGTGAAGCTTGACATGTTTGGTTTATTCTTATCTCTTAACTTGTTTCGGGGATATGCTCAAGGGAAAGAGCAAGTCAGTGTTCGATTGTTTGAAGAAACAATTGGTTTAGAGTTTTGAAGTTTAAGAGAAGAAGAAGTTTAGTTCTGTTAAGAAGACATTTAGGAAGAAGATTGGACGATATTAGTTGACTTCGGTCGTTTGGGGATTAAGTTGGCACTTGATCTAGTTTGCTCGTTATTGAGGTCGCTAGGTTTTGGAGGCGATTGTCATGGTTCGGAGATCGGCTCCGATTAGTGGGATCTTGCCTAGATGAATATTTTGGTTCTACTAAAGGACACTTACGTAGATACTTGGGATTGCAATGTGGTAGTTAATTTTGTTGAACGACTTAAGGAGTTTTTCACTGAGGTGGAGTACAATCAACTAATGGGTTGGATTGTTAAGTCGTGAATTGTGAAGTTCAGTTTTTTGATTATTACCTTTTCTGGTCGAGGTTCTACGGAACATTTTGTGAACTACGGTGTTGGTTTGATTCCTTGTTAAGAGGATACGTAGGCATCTTTGGGTGCAACCAATTTCGGAAGAAGAATGTGATGTCATGTGAATCGTCTCATGTATGAATGCATGATACGAGGTGGAGTTTATTGAAACATCGACAAGGTGGAGAACTGTTAGATATTGTTGGTGTTTTGGGTGTTGGATATTGTCGGTATCCTTGGGAAGGTTCTAGAAAGCTCCATAACCTACTGGAATTAGGAAAGCCTATGGGTTTCCTAGTTTAGGAAGATACTTGGAGGACAAGTATATGACTACTATATAAGGAAGCTTATATGGTGATGGATTGTGGGCCAATGGCCAAGAGCTCGAGAGCTAGAGCTAGAAGCAATGGCTCCGTGAGAGAGACCATTCTCTTGGTGTTGAGAGACACACCGTTATGGTTAGGGGTGTTGAGAGACACACCGTTATGGTTTGGTGAAGAGAAGATCATCTTGTATGTTGATGGTGGAAGAGACATCGTTGGTGTTGGAAGATACATTGGTTAGAAGATGATTATCTCGTTGTATGAGATAGTAGTATCTCATATGGGTGAAGACGTTATTGGTGACTATGGAAGGTTTTGTTCAAGGGAGTTATCTTAGGGTTTATGATCAACACCATGTTGGATCATAGGTTGATGATTGATTCATCAATCATCATTATGTGTGTTATTCTCTATTTGGGTTTCCATATTATCAATGAAGAAGTCGTCGCCGTTCCCGTGGATGTAAGCAATATACACACATTGTGTACTATTGACGAACCACGTTAAATCTTGTGTGCTTTACTTATTGTTTCTTATTGTGTTTGCATCTTGGGTATCTTCGCTCTACATGTCGATCCAAAGAACTAGAGTCTTGGTGTGATTATTCCGATATAATCCCAACAAAGACTTGGGAGCCCAAAAATTGGGAGGTCAATGGTGTTAAAATCTCAGTTAGAAGATGTAGCTGTGTCAACGAATTTATTCTCTCTGAAGGAGTACATGAAGCCATTAATGAGAAGAAAACATGGGTGAGGGTCTGCCATTAAAGCTTTGGACAAGAGAGAATTTCAGAGCCATCGGAGCAAAGTTAGGGGGTTTGACTGAAATCTCTAAACAAACAGCGATGTTAGATCCCAATGTGTGCAGAATAACAGTCAAAAACAACATCTTTAACATTCCTTTAGGCTTGGAAATCAAACTGAACAACGTCACTGATGTTCTGATTTTGGAATGGGATCTCTTCTCCGACAAAAATCTTCGTCGGTAAAAGAATTTTCCAGCTTGATGAAGAATATGCCAGGGGGTCCACCTCTGCTGAAATTGCTGCAACTGTTTCTGAGAAAACTACAGGGGTAGCAGAATTTGAATTTCAAAAATTGGAATCCAATGAGTTTAATGAAGAAGTGAGTAGAGTGGCACATGTGGAGAAGAGTGGATTTGTTTCAAATGGGGTGGAAACAACGAAAAAGAAGAAATTCTTTCAAGCACACAGAGAAGCCCAGCAGCAGGAAAACACGGTTTTGGACTTGGGTAAAAACAAAACTATCCGCTCTCTTTTTAATAAATGGTTTGAGAGAAAGCGGTTAAATCAGTTAACTTCTCAATCTGAAAGTCCGGTGGAGAAACATACCAGTAACCAAGTAGATTTGGAAGATGGAGAAATCAATTTAGGGAGCAGTGAGATGTGCCGGAAACGCCTATACCTTCAACATCACCTCAAAACACCCCTCTAAGCCTCACCAACAGGTACAATGCTTTAGCCATCTATGAAAACTCACATATGAAGATTAGGGAAGGCAAAGTGATCATTGATATTGATCAATTGAGTGCTGATGTATCCCAAAACATTGACACTATATCAACCACGGTTGAACTGTTGACGGAGGTTAGCTACAACTTGGGCACTCAACATATGGGCAGAAATAGGGAAGTCCAGCGCATATTCGCAGGGATCATTGAGAAGCATGAGCAAGGTCTCATAACACCAAAAAAGAATTCAATAGATGTCATAAGCAATAGAGTGGCAGAAGAAAGGGATATGAGTATCATTAATGTATGCTGAAGTTTTATGTTGGAATGCAAGGGGCCTAAACGGCATGGACAAGATAGATTGTTTAAAGGAGATGATAAGAATTCATAAACCTAAGGCTGTTGTTATTCAAGAAACCAAGATGTGGAGGATTAAAAATTGGTTTGTAAACCAGCTTCGGGGTAACAACAATAATAAATGGAGTACGATTAAATCTGAAGGGCTTGGAAGGGGTATGCTTATAATTTGGAATTCAGAAGTTCTAAACTGTGTAGCTGGGGAAATATCCCCTAACACCATAAGTCAACAATTCATAAACATTACATATGGTTTTCACTGGACTCTTACTAATGTTTACAGTCCATGTGATGATGATGATAGAGTGGACTTTTGGCAATAATTGGAAGATCTTACAGGATGGGCTACGCCGGCATGGATTATCGTTGGGGATTTTAATGCAATCAGAAGAAGGTGGGAAAGAAACAGACCAGGCGGTGGTTCTAAGTTGGGGAAAAAGCTATTCAATGAGTTCATGGGTAGACATGATGATTTCATAGATCAACCAGATGTGGGAGGTTTATACACATGGTACAATTTGCAAGATGAACCCATCCTATGCAGAATTGATAGGATCCTCACTTCAACTGCGTATGAAGGTAAATTCCCAAATTCAGCTCAAATTTTACTTTCAAGAAATGCCTCTGATCACTCACCTATACTATTCACTACTAGTAACAATATAAGACAGAGGCCTCCTTTCAGAATACAAAGTTTCTGGTTCACAAACAGTACTTTCTTAAGTAATCTGCAGATATGGTGGAACTCCATAAAGTATACTGGCTCCCCTAGCTATGTATGGGCTAAAAAGCTACAAAATTTGAAGTTTTTTATGAAAAGGTGGGCAAGAGAGCAATATGGACATACAACATCATTAAAGCTTGATCTTACTGAAAAAAATAAATGCCCTCAATCTTAAAGAAGAACAAGGAAGGTTGGCGGATGAAGAATTCATCACTAGAAGACAATGAAAGATGGACTTAAAACAGATAAGGATTGATGAATATAGAAGGAGTACATCTAGAGCCAAAGCCAAACACCTAAAAGATGGAGATCATAATACTAAATACATGCATCAACTAGCAAATGGAAGGAGAAAAAAGAACAATGTGCATAAGCTCTTGATCAATGGGGAGGACAACTTCAATCAATCAGATATCAAGCAGGAGTTTTGGGAGCACTTTTCTTCACTGTTCAAAGAACAACATCTATGGAGACCACAACTGGATACAAACAACTTCACCAAAATTTCAGTAGAAGAGAAAGAATGGATGGAGAGACCATTTTCAGAAGAAGAAATATGGTGTACAATCAAGTCATGTGGAAAAAACAAGTCCCCGGGACCTGATGGATACACTATTGACTTCTACAAAGTGGCATGGGAAGTCATAAAAGATGATTTAATGGTTGTAATAAATGAGTTCTACATGGAGGAGAGACTAAACTGGAGACTCAATGTTTCTTTCATTAGTTTGATACCCAAGAAAGAGGAGTGCAACATGCCACAACATTTCAGACCCATCAGCTTGGTTAGTAGCACATATAAAATCATCACCAAGGCAATGGCTAACACACTCAAGAATGTAATTCCCAAGTTAGTTTCTGAGCATCAAGGGGCTTTTTTGAGAGGCAAACTTATTCATGATGGAGTCTTGATTACTGGGGAGTTAATTGATGCAAGGCTAAAGAGTGGAATTCCTGGTGTATTGTCCATGCTTGATATAGAAAAGGCCTTTGACAATGTCAACTGGCACTGTGTGGATGCAATTTTGGAAAGTCTAGGCTTTGGAGAGAAGTGGAGGAGTTGGATTCATTGGACTTTATCTTATTCTCAGTTCTTAGGTCTAGTTAATGGAACATCTACTTCAAAATTCAAACACTACAAGGGGATAATACAAGGGGACTCACTCTCTCCCCTTTATTCATCCTTATTGCGAAAATCTTCACAAAGCTAATGAAAATAGCTGAAGAACTTAATATGCTAGAAGGATTTCAGATGGGTGCTAATGTGAAAGTGTCTCATCGGCAATTTGCAGATGACACACTAGTCTTCTTAGATGCCAGAGAGGAGCAAGTGAAAAATCTACTCATGGTGTTACAAGTGTTTGAAGCAATTACTTGAATCAAGGTTAATTTGGAGAAGACCACTATCATCAGTATTGGTGCTGACCACAGAGCACAAAACTTGGCAAACATCTTACATTGCAAGATTGAAAAGCTTCCCTTCAAATATCTTGGCCTCCCACTTGGTTCAACAGCAAAGAAGACTAGTGTTTGGGACTGTATTCTCGAGAAGTTCAACAAGAAGCTGGCAAAATGGAAAAGAAGATTCTTTACCAAAGTTGAAAGGATTGAACTGATAAACAGTGCTCTAGCAAGCTTACCATTGTACTTCATGTCAATTATGCAACTACCTTTCTCTGTGGAAAAGAAGATGATCAAAGTTATGAGAGAATTCCTTTGGGGGTCATTAACAGAAAAGAAGAAAATTTGTTGGGTATCATGGGAGAAAATATGTAGAGCTAAAGAGGATGGTGTCTAGCAGTGAAGGATTTAAGACTCATGAACAAAGCATTACTTTCTAAAATGGAATTGGAGATATGCCACAAACAAAAGAGCAATGTGGAGAAAGGTGATACAAGCAAAGACCGAGTCTGATGAAACTGGCCTTACACCCAAAGAATATAAACATGCTTTTGGGAGGGCATTCTTTAATGGTATCCAGAAAGAGAAGTGGATAGTGGAAAGAACATCCAACATCAAAATTTGTAATGGGAAGTCAGTTAATTTCTGGTTGGATAAGTGGCACTCTAACATTCCACTCTCACAATCACATAAAAGACTATTTAGACTGTCAACAAATAAAAAAGCTAAGATTGCAGATGGCAGATGGCAGATACCTCTTATAAGACACCCAAACAGAAGAGAGATGCAAGAAGTTAATGATTTACTTAAGTTTTGGGAGGCACTCCAGATTTGGACGATGAGGAAGACAGTTTGGTGCATATTTCTACTTGTGAGTTCACGACCAAAGCTGCATACCAATGGATACAAGCACAACAGAATGGTTCAAGTACAAACACCAATAAAAACACATTTCCACATAAATGCATATGGAAGAAAGTAGTCCCTCCTAAAGTTAAGTTTTTTATGTGGACTGTGCTACACAATGCAATTCGAACCACCACTAATCTTATAAGAAGAGGTACTGACATTGACATTGAGGATGTCAACTGCAGCCTTTGCGGCAATATGGTGGAAACTGTCGATTATCTTCTCTTAAACTGCACCTTCTCTAGTCAGATATGGGACTACTTTTCTGCTCAGTTTGGACTGGAGCCCTCCAACAAACCAACTGTCAAGGAACAACTGCTGGACTGGCTAGATAACAAAGGGAAAAATCTTGGAAGAAAGCTCTGGCCAATCATACCTGCAGTTATCATTTGGGCTATTTGGAAAGAAAGAAACAGTAGAGTAATGGCTAAAAAGATACCGAGGAGTAAAGATGAGGTGATAAATGAGATAAAGGGAATGATATACAAGTTGGGGTCTGTCCCAAATTGGTTCAACATGATCAGGTTTGGTGACTTAATACACAATTGGGATGTAATTTTAGATTACAGAGTTTAGCATGCTCTGTCTTATTTTGGACTAGGACTTTGGGTCTTAGTTGTTATTGTAACAATCCTTTCTGCAATAAGATTATAACCTTTTATCTCGAAAAAAAAAAAAAAAAAAAAAAGGCCAGCCTCAATCAAAGAGACGGAGATAGAGAAGAATAAAAAATACTAGGAATGCCTGAATAACATATTACAACTTAGAGTCAAGGGACTAATGTTGATACCCAAAATTGAATATGTCCACACGCAAACCATAGGCCTACGAAGAAATAACCAACAGAGGCCCATCAAGGTGGACAAAGGACTAAACCGCGATTTCAGATGAGATAAAGGAGGTTTTCTGCAAATACTAGGGACTGGAAAGACATTCTAAAAGAAGGAAGGGCAGGATTGTAAATAGAAGGGGATGAAGATACATGTCAGGATTTTGGAGGGAGAAACCACTATATATAGTGAGGATAGTAGTACTTGGAGGGGGATTCTCATTCCTATTTTTCACCATTTTTAGGAACTTGTACATGGCTTTTGGGCTCTGATCCCGAGTCTGTGGTTAGGATTGGATCTCCTTAATCTTACCCCAACAACAGTTGTCTGTTCGGGTTTGATTCATTGATGCAGAGAGTTTAATAAGCAGTACGATTAGCCCTGCTCAATTTCCTACCACCCTCTCGATGGGGCCCCAAACTAGGAGGTTCTTCTTCAGTATTTACAATATGATCAGGCTTTTTTTTTCTTACTTGATCCTTGGCTTTACCCTTGTCCTTGGTGGCTTTTGCAATGTCCCTATGGCATAAAACAAGAAACAAATTAACAGCTACACAAACAACAATCGGCAGAAATAATGAAAAGAACAACCGATTATTTATAGAAGACAACAAACGGTGGACATTGTTAACAACAAAGCGATTAAATATTATGGTAGAAAAAAATCGGCTTATGTCTAAGGTAAGGAGTACGATTATCGTACAAAATCTTACAAAAATATTTAGAATTTTCACCTCACAAAATTGGTTCTTCATAACACTTATAAAGAACGATTAACTTCTATGCAGAATTGGAACTCAATTGAGAACCATCGGCTCACTGAACAAAAATATGAACCGATTTTTAAACATACATAATTGGAGATCAATTGATGCCAGTCGGCTTATCTACCTCAAAATATGAAACAATTCATCTGAATTCGAACATACACCTAATAAAACGGCATACATAAGCGTATCTATTGAACGATTGTTAATTCAAAATTTTGATTCTAATTGTTGCTTCTTGGACTCAACTTCTAAAGAATTTAACCTAGAATTCAAATAGAAAAAAAAAAGGTCGAGGGAAAAATAATAGGTATTTCATTAACCCAAAGAGGAACGATTTAAAAAATCATTCCAAATTCTAACATAGATCTAACGATTCTGGTTTCGACACTTCCAGAGAAGATGAACACAATGAATAATTTCTCTTTCTTGAATGCTTCAGATTCTATAATTTTTTTTCCGATGATCTTTGATAAACTTTAGTTATATCGATTCCTTATGGATTGAATGTTCTAGGATCTGGTCTCTTGTTTTTGATTCTTTTCATCGTCGTTATAAAGAATTATTTCGGAATTTTTTTTTCTTCGAATCGATAATATTTTTGGTTTGAAATGGTTTTGAAATATAAGAAAGAGAGAATAAGAAGAAAAAAAGAGAATCAATTGAAGTTATGAAAATGAAATATAATTATAAGTTTTGGATTTTAAATAGAAGTTATTGCGAAGACATTTAAAATATTTTCGCCGCCTTTTAGTTATCCCGACTCTAGTGGATGGGTTATAATTCTGGTGGTACAAAACATATAAATGGTAGGCCATGTCAAAATCGGTGAATCGGTGTCTCTCTGTTTTGGCAACTCAGTAGAATTTCATTTTCATTTCATGTCAAAATCAGATCAAAGCTAGAACTGAGCCCATGGAAAAGCTTTAGTTATTATCTTCTTCACTACCTGCATAACAGATTTACTTATTCACAAAGTTTTAGTCCATTTAAACCATGTTTCAAAATCTAGATCTCCTTGTTTGTTTTTTCATGGCTAACAAAATATCCTTTTCTCTCCTTGCGTTTGCAGGTTGTTCCAACCCTCTCAAATGGCGTTTGCCTGTCATCGTACAGTGGTATATCCGTTTGCGATCTTTGGTGCTTGACTATTTCAGTCTTTAGGTTCGAGTGTTTTCTCCCTTGGATGATCAGAGTTGTTCAATTCCTGGTTGAATACAACATGTTCTTAACTGAGTCTAGTAAACGATTCATTCAACAACTTTTCCCCCTTTGTCGACTTTTTCAAAAATTCAAAACAAAAAAAAAAAGGAAAAGTCATAAGTTGTGCATATTTTCAGCATATATTCTTGGTTGTCTTTCCTTATCTCAAAAAATCCTTGGCCTAGAAAATTTCGTAATTCCTCCTTACCCTAATATGCACCTTTGCATAATACAGTATATAACACCCCGAATACCCTGTTATCCCATCGTTCCATGAGCTCAAAAAATGTTGGAAAATTGTTGGCACTAAAACAGAGGGTGAGAAAAGAATGTTGTCTTCGGAAACTTCAAGGCTCTTATGCAGATTCTTTTCGACAATTATTTGACGCTTCCCAATAAAATTGGCGAGTACAACAGGTCAATGAATATTTGCCGTCAGGATATACTTGAAGCCCCATAACAATGTTGAGTTCAAAGCTTGTACAACCTTGACCCAACCAAGAACACACAATGGAGAAGATAAGAAATTCTGATGATGCTTGTTAGAGAGAAAACAGAGAGAGTTAAGAGATGTGAGATGTTCTATTAGAAATGAGAACCAAACATCACTACTTATAGGGGCTTCACACCCATTGGAGGTGCCTCTTCATCTCCAATAGACACCAATGATGTCTAGTGGGAATGGTTGTGTCTCATGTGAACCATCACAACCCTTGGCATTCAAACTGAAATTTGAATCAAAAGACTTCCCTTAGTAGTGGCAAACAAAATACAAAATCATTTTATTTTCTAAGTTATTGAAAATATCCAACAAAAAACCCTGACCTACCAATGGAGGCTGCTAGTTCATCCCTTTCTTTGACCACCAAAGATGTATCCCAAATAAGACAGTGGTGTTTTGGTGACAATCCTTCAGTTTTCATGCGTTACACGAATTTATAGATCTCCAAATCCCCAATTATGTCTCCATCAATTTCTGCTAATCAATTCATATGGATTTGTTCCTGAAACAGTTGTATGCAACGATCTGTCACATAGGTAATAGAAAACAATTTCTCATTTCTATAATTTGTACGACCATTATTGATTTCTATTCTTCTTCCTTAGATCATCAATGTCAAATTAGGCCTCAGAATGATCAGGCTTCCCAACTCCAACCCGTGCTCTAGAAATCATATGTATCCAAGGGCAGATTTTCCGTCAATGATGTTTGAGTTGGTGTTCAGCAGCACCGATTTTGAAGTTGTGAAAATCAAGGTAATTCCTTACGGATTTTGTTTTTTTAGGGTGTGATTTGATTTTCAATAATGGGTTTTGGTTGCTTAATCGATTTATGAATGTTGGTTCTTCTAAATCAGCAGGGGTAAGGTTTATTGTGGTGGTGGTGGATATAATGGATTTAAAGGGGGAAGGTTTTAAGGTTTACTTAACCATGGGGTATCACTTCGATCACCTTTTGGCTCCCCATACCTGAGAAAATTCCGAATTTGAAACCCTATGATGACTGCGAAAAACAATGCCAGGAGAAAGAGATGGAAAGAGTTTAAGGCTAGTGTCAAAATGATCGAATGGCTGGCAATATCGAATGGGTGAATTGACAATCCAAAATCTTAGATGCAATTTGATATTATTTTTAAATATTATGGATGCAAGTTTAACTGATAGGTATATTCTGTTTTTGTAGTGAAGGAAACTTGAAGATTACTTTGTGGGGTGATTCTACCTAACTGATCCAGGGCCAACATATGCATGGACCAGTTGTTGTGGTACTTACTTTTTAAAAAAAAATCTCATTTTGATTCCTTACCCACTCGGACTTAATTTGCAATTCAAATATCATTAGGTACCACAAAGCTTATCCTAAGGTAGGAGATGGTGGTGGTTGATGTAGCTGCTCTTGCCATACATACACGATGTTTATTGAAGGAATATTCGACGCTCAACAGGTGCAACTTCGTAAGGCGACTTATGCGGTATATCAGAAAACTATTTTCCTTTAACGCTGTTGAACTATTAAAAGCAACGGCTTTGAATATGAGGTGGTTATTTTTGTTTGGTTTGTATAGTCAGAATTTATTGTTTTATGTTGACTTCTTTCCGACGACAATGATTTCACTTTTCTAAGATTTTTCTTATTGCAACAAAGGGGGATCATTGGGGATCATAGTATAATGCTACGTTTATTCCAAACCATACGCCTTTAAGCCTATCTCCAACGGTCTAATGCATTGAGTAATTGCAACTCGATGATAGGTCAATGGTCATGAAGATGGAACATATGGGGGTGTATGAATCTGTCATTTGTTCATGTTTGTACGGTGTCCGAGTTGATGATTGCTGGGGGTACTGACCTGAGTACGGTGTTACCATTTGCCTGCTTGAATAATTTCATCAATGGAGATTATTGCGGACTTTAAATCATCATACATTTACTTTATTTATCTTTTTATGTGCAGGTGCATGGTGTGTCATTATCGGAGATCCTGTGAACATAAATATAATATGTTCGCACCGACAGAGACTTCTGTGAATACAATATTTGTGATTGAATCACTTGGAGTACCCCACGGTGTTGGTTTATGCCCCTTGCCGGGTCGAGCAGAAGCTAACAATGTTGCATGGTCTACTTCACTTCAAGTGACTGCAGCGCACTAGATCAAGGCAGGTGAGCTTTTGTTATAGATTTGTTTGATTGAAAGCCGTCAGGTATTTCAATGGTGGGTTGTCTGTTTCGTACACCGTGACTTAAGTGTTGGTTTTGGACATGTTAACGGATGTTGGTCTACTGTGCATTTATATCATGAAAATCTCTACTATTTGTACCTTCCAAAGAGAGAAGAATGTTTCGAATGCATGTGTGGTTGATGGAGATGTCTGCGTGCTCGATAACAGGTGTACCTTTGTTTTTGAGATTATCGAACACACAAACATCCCTACCAAACACATAATCTGCAAGCCTGGACCATTAATGTATGCCTGCAATTGGATGATTTCTAAGTTCACATAAAGTTCGTGCATTTTTCACGTTTGTTCGAGGAGAAAGTGTCAAGTTGAAATACAATGGAACCTTCCATGTGTTTAGGGCTGAGTTGATTTGTTGGCAAGTTCAGAGATTCAGAAACAGATGGCACATGCACACTCATGGAGAAAACACTGGATCGACTGAGGAGTTAAATTGACATTGTGGCATACCTAGGCCAATTCATTATTCTTTTTTAATTAATCTTTTCATGCACATTTATATATATTTGGGAATTCAGTTGCTTTCGTGATTCAGGGTTCCAGCTTTTTTGAACTGATGGGATTTAAAGATGAAGTTTGTAGGAGTTTGTAGGGTTCCTAATATGTATATTTGGTATTAGTCTTGGGGTGTGCCATTGCAATACATTTAAAGCATTTGGATGAATGTGTAAACTGTAGAACGTTTTATGAGCAAAACAGATGTAGTTAACTCTACACTCTTTCAGGAAACCCAGTCCGTTTTGTATGTATGCTGCCTATTTGTGATTCAAATTTACTAAGTAAAGGCGATGCTACCGTATTCGATAACTGTACCCAAGATCTTGAATTACTGGCCCAATACGATCGTGTTTTGTTTGATGATGGACTCTGTTATGACTTTTCCTTTGAATTAGTTCTTATGTTTTCTTTGTTTTCTTTGATTTGTTATTGTTACAGATTGTAGTTTGCATCAGCCATATTGAGCGGAAAAAAAGCAATCTAAACAGGTAAATCATTTGAATCAAAAGAATCTAATTAGTTCCACCTATTATGAACAATTGGAAATCCATGAAGTTAACCATGGTTGTTGTGGAGATCGGGCACACTAATACTGTGATTGTTGTGTAGTTTGATGTCTAGATTTCTAATTTGGTCTTGCACTATGGCTTGAGACGACATCATGAAATTTGTGTAGCTGAAACTAGGAGGTTTCTTCATGTCTTTTTCTTATTCCTGTTCATACATCCTGCGACCACTTTGCCCTATTGGCTTCGATGTTTAAATACCGACCTACCTAAAAAAGTACACAGTTGCGAAGGTTGCAGTCTTAGATTTTGATATTTCCTAGGGCGATGCAGCCAGCGCCATACTTCTCTCTAAATCTATCTATCTACTCATCTATATAGAATGTGGTTTTTGGGTGACCAGTATTGATGTTTGATGTTTTGTTCTCAAAAATTTGCTTTGCCGACATTTGGTGCATAGGTAGTTTAGAGCCGCCTTTCCCCCTAGATTGGCTAAGCATTAGCTCAAGGCTATCATAATTTTTAGTAACTATAGACGTTAAACTCTATCACGTTAAACCTATGCCATCACAACTAACATCTGTTTCAATTTCTTTTCACAAACTCTATTACGTTTTCTAGATGTCTAAACTCTATCACGTAGTATCTTGATGTGTCATATATTGATGATCAATGTATATCTCTTATAATGATGTGTATGAAGGAACACACTACATGCTTGGTCATTTTCATAGTTATCAATTTGGAGTTGCATTTGGTGTTTCTTAGAGTCAAAGATGCAATTCAAAACTCTCTCTCACTAAGCCTTTCATGATACAATACTTTTTTTTTGTTTCGTTGGGGTTTGATTTGTTGAAACAAAAAAATTAGTTGTAGGTTTCAACCTTCTCACGCTTTCTCCATCTTCCTCTAAGCCATTTTTTATATGTATTTTGCAAATTAGTATGTAATTGGTTTTAGGTCTTCGTTTTTTTTTTCTAAAACACAATCTTAAAATCCTAATGTACATAAGCATTACATACCTCCCATAATTACTCTGAAAACCCTAAGTTACATATGCTCCATGTTTTCAGTTTCTGAAATTTTGTACTCTCTGTCTTCATTGCTTGGGAAAAGAAAATGGAAGGAAATCAGTCAAATATAGTGGCATGACTTAAGCATTTGGACATAATTTACCTTGCCTATAATCAGGTATGCTAAAGATATGATTTTGAATCTAGATGTAGGTTTTGGGTTGTGGGGCTTGAGGGAGAGTTATGATTTGTGAGTGTTGAACTTGAAAGTAATCAATTTTTCCCTGGAAATCCTGTTGTTATACATTGTTATGTTAGATGGATTTTGATAACTGTCGTTAATTAGTTTGTCTTTGATAATTTTATCTTCGTTGTTTATCAAACCTGTGCATTTGATTTTTTCAGGCATCGCAACAAGAATTGCTACCTCTTAAAAGGTTAGTTGCTGCAGACAACAGTGCTGGATGCTCAAACCATTATCAGCAATCTAAAGGTCCGAGTTGCTAACTAAAGTTAGTTTGCTCCCACATTTCTAAGTTATTTATAACTTTTTATTAATTTTCGTTTGATTATCTCCTCTTAAAATAATTTTCATATTTACACTTTGGCCAAGGCTCAACTTCAATCTAAGATTTATTATGGTCTTTCATTGACCAGTTCCGCTCAGGGAATGAATAATCAAGTAACAAAATTAGATATGAGATGGAACCTTTCCAGGGTTGAATATGATAGTCGGATTAGGTGGTTGTTTTTCCATCTTTAGAGTTAGATTGTTTGAAGAAGCGGTCAGTGAGCTTATTTAATAAGGTTGATTCTGTGTTTATGATAAAACGGTGTCCGGATTTAAGCGCTTGCCATGGGAACCCTGAAACGAAACTAACTGCTTAAAAATCCCACCAGTGGCCTTGAGGCGAGGGGATTAGTGATGGAAAGTAGACCCACAGTTGAACTACCTTACTACTGGAAGTTTTTTTCGGTGTTTATTTTGCTGCTTTATCTTTTTAGAGGGAGGAATTTCTAATGTTACATCATCTGCTTTTGTGGAATTCCCTTTGTGCTGATAGGTGGTGGGAAAGTGCCCAAGGATCAAGTGAGTCCGAAGGAGTTGGAAAACTACATGTCTCAACAAACCCACAAGAGAAGAGAATTCCTTGAGAATTTCTTGGATATTGCTCTGTTTTCAGGTACATAATGTTACGATAGGAAATGCTTTCATGGGTAGTGCCTTTGGCCCCTGAATATAAAAGTATGGCCGTCTAATCGTCTATGCTACTAAATTCAGCTTAGGTTGTGTTTACAATGTAAGATTGAGAGTATGTGGCACTGTTTTGAAGTTTGTAACGTGTACTAGGTAAAAGTAAAGGCGTTGTTGATCGAGAGCGACAACATAACGAAGGCTGTGACTGATCTCATTCTTAACATTAAGAAATTAGAGACTTGAGGTAATCATATATATAATTGAACTTCTGCAATTTGAATTGATACAGTGGTGATTTTGCCGCAACAACATCTTATGTTTTAACGTTTGGTTAGTTGGTCTGCGGTCATCCAGTCCATGTAAAGAAAAAGGTAGATATGTGTCTGTTTGGTTACTAATAGACATTACCAGGACATATAAGTGCTAAGATATCTATATATATATTTTTGTCATTTCTGCATTATGTTTGTTAGGTCTGCCATTAGTCACATCAACATGCTAATTCTTTTACATGCCACCTGATACGACACCGTCCATAGCCGACGACTCATCAAATTTATTAGATTTTTAGGTTATCAATGCCTACTTAAGTTTTAATCAGTACGTTCTCAACTACATATGTCGGGTGACCGAAGAGTTTTCATTGTAGGTATTCTGCAGAAAATTTAAAGGACAGTTAAGCGCCTTTGTGATAACCAAAAATGATGCTGGGTCTTTTAATTACTCTCTATCTCTATATCAAACAAGGTATGGATTATTTTTTTGTTATTAACTAAAGAGCTTTCTTATTTTGTTGTTGTGATAAATATCAACCTCTGTAGTGATCGGATTGCGACGACTTTAGCAGGTCACTTTCAAGAGTCTGTCTATCTTAAAGCATCATGCCAGTTTCTTTTCACGTGATATCGGTGGATTCATAATTTGTTCCAAACCCTGAAAGCCAACTATGGATGTGGTACGTGATGATCAACAGAGATGTTTCCTACAAATTATCAGAAAAGGAAGTGGTGGGAGTACAACGTTCTTGGTTACGAAATATAGGACACTTCCAACCGGTTCTTGGGTTTGTTTTGTAGGCGTTAGGTTTTCGTTCTTTTACCTCTTGAGAATCACCATTGCTAATAGATCAATAATTCGCTTTTAATTTAGGCATTACCAACTTTTATATAGTTCGACCACAATTAGCTAATATAAAATGTCTATTTTCGGTTTGGGCTGAAAATTAATGGTGTTTTGTGGATTTTTTTTTTCTTTTTGAAAGTTTTGTTTTGTGCATTTACCTGTGCGCTATTTGTACACATTCATTTTTATTTTCTTATTTTAAGATTCTGCAAAGCTTGGTCTAGAATGCCCCATTTGATCTGACTACGATTCTTATTTGAAACTGATAATGATAAAGCCCTCAATCCCCGATTTGGACTAACACTTACAGAATGCTTGGCCGATATCATTCACCAGGTATGCACTCTTGCAACCTTGCCTACACATTTTCCGGTGCTTGGAATTAAAGTACATGACAGTTGGAAACGATCCGGTCATGTTATACACCAATTGCATTGCAATAAAAGCAACATCAGTTTCCCAACAAAATTACGTTACGAGAATAAGTGTATCAATGAGATGAGACAAACCATCACATTTTTACTAAAAACCCGTTACTAAAAATATGAAAGCTCATTTAGGGGCTTCAAAAAAAAATTGAAGCACTCGGATAACTGGTCTCCCAAAAGTAATTTTGCTCTCCCCCTATGTAAAATATTAATTAATACCAAAATTACCCCTTTATGTTTAGTGTTAAGACGTAAATTAACTTAACTAAACTAAACTGATAATCAGTGATTAACCAAAACATGATTAACAAACTTACTT
>JAJJMA010103093.1:0-12284 GCA_023529015.1 Papaver nudicaule | reverse complement strand
AATACGAGAAAAGTTGGTTTGATGGAATAGCTTCTCACGGTGTGACATGGTGAATTAGGCGCAACAGTTTCTCATAGACGACGGTACCTGGCAAACTCCTCTTACATAGTTATTCTCCATGCAAACATTGCCCCAGACAACATGCATTTATGTTTGTAGTTCTAGACCTGACAAATACTGCAGCTAATACATTTGAGTACACCGACAATTTTTTTTTTTTTTTTTTTTTTTTTTTTTTAAAGAGAATTTCTCGACTTTTGTTAATCATCATCAACTGAAAGCTGGGTTGCACGGACTCGGACGCGGAGACGCAGACACGACACGACACGGACGCGGACACGAGCGAAGTCTCAAAATTGTAGGACACGGACACGTTTATATACTTAGTAAATATATAATTTAACTATACTAATATATGAAATTAATGCTAAGAGAAATAGTATAAAATGTTGAAAATATACAACCTACACACAAAAGCGTGAATGGCTCAATGGTGAAGCTTCTTAGGTGGGATTATGACCTTAGAGTTCGAATCTCAAGGGAGAACATACTAAATTATCACTTTAAAGTACAAAGTTGACCGAGTTGACTAAGCTGACCGCGTCGTATGCGTGTCGTGTCCGCGTCCGCGTTTGACACGAGTCTGACGCGGACTCCGACCGAAAATCGGCGCGTCTGTGCAACCCAGACTGAAAGAAGCTTACAAGAATTGGGTGGGAGCCTGGCAACAAGCTGAGCTCCAATCCCTTTTTGAAGTACAACTCCTATCCTATGGAAAAGAAAATCCCCTACTGTGACGTTTGCATCGTGACTAGCCATGTAGTTGCGCAATCTCTTCAGGAACTCCACTGTGTTACTACCCAACTCCCTAAAGTGGTAAAAACCAACACCCCAAGACCAAATCCCTGAGCAGTACATTTCTCCAAATACTTGTCTTTTTTGCGAACGACAGCGTCCTCAATCGCTTTGCCGGGAACAAAAGCGCGCACCCCAACGCCTGTAAAAGGTGAAACAACTGTGATATCCATACACACATCATGTCCATTATCCCAGTTGTACACCAAGACATCTGCAGGTCTCAAAGCTAATCCGTTATCTGAAAGGAATCCCAAATCAACCTCTTTCCTAGCTGGGACACCCGCACGATAGCAAATATCAGCAAAGGTATCACGAACCAGGTCATGTCTATACTTGAGACCAATGGGAAGGAATATTAACAATAGCCGTCCCTAATTAACAAGAATTGAAATCCAATGGGAATGTATGCACGATTTCTGGTCTTTGATGTAAAGAAAGAAAGTTCATATTGAAGAGGTTCCTAAGACACATTCAGAAGCAACGTTCAAGAATTCAGAAGTGGTAGAGTGACTGAATGAATAGAAGTTGTGGCTAATAAGTAATATCCGAAGCATAAACGAGGCTACTACATTTTGATTCAAAATATTGGGACTGCAATTTCCCAAATTTTACCGCAAAATAAATAATTCAACTTCCGTTTGCTTTGTGGTTTGCTAGTTTATCGCCGGCCAAGTAACCTTTCTAACAAATAATGGTGGGTGTAGAGGACGATTTTTTTTTGATCTAGCATTGCTAGAGCCATCGGATCTACCAATCCAATGGTGGTGGTGGTTTTGAATGGAAATTCAGTTTTTACCCTTTGAGTGAAAACTCTACTGAAAACCTTCACCACTAGATTGTTTGACCCAATGGCTCTAGCAACACTAGATCAAAAATGCGCTAGCATTACTAGATCAAAATATTTCTCTGTAGAGGATCACATCAGTTGGTTGATCCCGTGGACCATACCCATTAGGTACTATAGTGGTTGAGGATTGGTTTTGA
Organism: Papaver nudicaule; assembly: GCA_023529015.1. Taxonomy (NCBI): domain Eukaryota; kingdom Viridiplantae; phylum Streptophyta; class Magnoliopsida; order Ranunculales; family Papaveraceae; genus Papaver; species Papaver nudicaule. The sequence continues at coordinate 10,442 of JAJJMA010103093.1, read as the reverse complement.
TAGAATGTGATGGGTTTGCAGCTGATTCAATTTGGAGAACAAACTTCACTCATTGTCGAATGGTTTCCTACCGCCATTAGCATTGCCTTTGCCATCAATGCGGACAACTCCCCCGGTCCACTACTGGGAAAAAAAATGTTAAAACCAAATCGAAAAAAAAATGAGTATTATTTGAGTAGAAAGTAGAAACATGAGTCTTAACTCTAAACTAATGGGAGTATAATAAATTTAATGTAGAATCTGGACACTTGTTTTGTAAAAGAAGTTCAGTTGGAGCCATGGAAGCTGTCAAATATTCCTTTCCAATGCTTTTATTTAATAATAATTAATTTGTTAAACTTAATTAACAATTATTATCTCAAAACCCTTCATTATCCCTTTTGTTTTCCTTTTTCTTCTCCTTCTTCTTCTTCTTCAGTCTTCATTATTTATCAGCTCAGAGAGAGTGAGAAGAAAAAAGAAAGAAAGTTTGGTGACTGACTGTGGTGGGGTCACTTCCACACTCTCACTCTCATGGTACTTACTTCTACTTTCCTTGGCTTTGTTTTGCTTCAATCTCAATCCAAAACCCTAGAAATTATTTTCACTTTTCTTTCACTGTAACTTGCATGTTTTGATCTTTAGATCTTTGAAACTCATGTTTGGTTTGCTTTGTTTGAGTTCAGAAAAGTTAGATTGAAGGATTTTGGAGTGTGTTTTTCTGGTAAGTTTCAGATCTGTATCCTGTTGCTTTCCTTCCTGCATTGTTTCTGATCATGGGTTTTGGTTATTTTTCTGATCTGGGTTTTTGTTTGTGTTCATTTTGAGCTTACGTTTGTGTGGTTTGGTAGAAGATTTGTTAGTAAAGGTGGTACCTTTTTGGTTGTTTAGATGGGTTTGGACAATGTTGTATTAGTTCTGTTTCCATTTAGATTCTAGGTGTGCTAGTTGGTGTTTTGAGATGTGATTATGTTCTTGAGAGTGCCAAGTTTGGATCTTTTTGTTTACCAGTAGTTCATTTCATTTGTTTTCTTTGAAAGTATGATACTTTTTTGTTCATGTCTTTGAAATTGAATTTTAGTTTCTGGATAATGCAACTGTGTTATTGTACTTGCAGCAATTCATTGCCTAGTCTTTTGTGGTTTTTGGTTGGGACGATTCTGCAATGGGAAAATCTCCAGGAAAGTGGCTTAAGACTGTCCTGTTAGGGAAAAAATCATCGCGGTCGAGTGTGTCAAAAGGAAGAGATGGTTCGGTATGTTATCTAGACAAACACATTCCCGTGAATTCTTCTTCTGCATTGGTTTCTTTTCAATTGAGACTGTTCGCGATTTTATTTTTCACTCTCCTGCTTGAATGTCTACCACTTCTTTCGGTAGTTTTAATTGTAGACGTCTAATAATGTTCATTTGTCATATGAAGAAAGCTGGAAATGTGAAAGAAACACGGATTACTGCTACCGTGCCATCTGCCGATTTGGTTGTGTCACCACCCATTGTTTCGCAACCTGCGTCCGATACAAACCATAACCAAGGTGGGAACTCAGAATTGGATAAAGGGACGACACCCACTCTACAATGCAATGAGGCTGTCTCGTTACCTCAAGATATTGAGAACCAAGAACAAGCGCTATCATCTCAAGGTGGTCTTGATGTAACCAAGCAATATAAATCGGCTACGAAGGTGCAAGCTGCATTTAGGGGTTACCTGGTAAAGTTCCTTTGTTTAGACTTGACTCCTAGGGGTTGTTATATTATGTACAGAATTATTTTTGCTGCGTTATTTGTCTGAATGCGACGAGTTTTATTAGTGAACTGATACAAGCTTAACTTCCTGAAGGCTCGTAGGGCATTTCGCGCCCTCAGAGGCATTATAAGGCTGCAGGCACTTGTGCGTGGTCATCTGGTGAGAAGACAAGCTCGTGCTACTTTACGTTGTATGCAGGGAATAGTGAAACTACAGGCATTGGTTCGAGGTCAGAAAGTCAAACTTTCTGATGGTCGCATTGAAGTTTCCAAAAAGTCCAGTCTCAGAAAACCGCTGGTAATATCCCAAAGCTCCAGTATTAGTATCAGACTTTCAGTTGATTATCTTGTGGTCTACTGAGATAATTAAAAAGGAAGGTTCTATATCTTTTCTTCTACCATGACTCAATATTGCCGTAAGAAAAGTACCAAAGCTGTCCGCTGCTTGGTGTAAAAAATCTGTTTAACGTTTACCTCGTCAAATATGGTCCTTTATTGGCGCGTGAGACACATTTACTAATGCCTAGGTCATCAAGGTTGGTGTGTGTCACTTTGGACTAGTCATCACAACTGGTTTAATCATTTGTGTCCCTGTTACTTGTTAGCTGTGGCACTGTGGCTTTGTTCGTTGTTTTTGAGAGTTGTCTAATGTTGTCAATTCTGAAATTGTTTTTGCTTTAGGGTTGTAACTTTGTGCTTTTTTGTTTCCTTGTATTAAATCAACTTTCTTTTTTCCTGAGTTTGCCTGTCTCAGTTTGTGGTGGCAAATTTAATTTTGATCTGTTGTCCAGGATGTTAAGCGTTCTGATTCTACTGGATTAAGTGCTTCCATGCGGAGGGAGAAGACACGGGCAAATGCTTTTGTTACCAAGGTATAGTGAGTTTCATTTATCTTGTTTGGAAGCCAACTCTTTCCTGTATTGCATGTTGACAGTGAACAGACCGCCAAGGTAATGTCTAACATGGTGTGGATCATGTTTTATATTGTTTCTTGCACAGGTATAACATTAGATAAGTAACAATAAAAGCCATGGTGAGCCAGCTAGGAACTTTTTGCTGACCAGACAAGCACAAATTCCATCTAGTTGATTACATTTTTTTATTCCGCTTAATTAGAAGTATAGACATATTAAATAGGATAGATAGGTTCCATAACCAGTGACAAAATGAGCTAGTCAACAATGAAAAGAATTAATGGAATCTCTAATAACTTATAACCTGACCTTACATACAATTTAGGAAGTCAGGTTTCCCAATGAATATCTCCATACCAGGTCGGAGAGTAGCTGCACGTTTTGCCATTGCATTGGTGGAAAAGTTACCTATCTGTATGTGTGTTTTTGGCTTAGAAGGGAGGTTATACACTTCGATTTGGCTAGGCGGGAACATTACTAGAAAATCTTAATGTACTGCACTTACCTGCCCAAGTATTGATAATTTTTTCCATTTCTGCTATCTTTCCATATATCTTTCTATATTTTATGGGATTTACTATGGTGATATCTTGTTCTTTCAGTATCTCGGTTCTTCATCAAAGGCGATGCATCTGCAGCTCCAATATGGTCCAGATGAACCAAATTCAGCCTGGGCCTGGCTTGAACGCTGGACACTGTCACGTTTCTGGAAACCATTTCTACAACCTAAGAAAGTTGTCGATTCAAAATCTCAGACGAGGCAAGGAGCCGTCCACGGTGTGGTAACTGAACCAAGTCGGTCAAGGCGTGTTATTCGTAAGGCTCCTATGGCCAATGCTGACACCAGCTCTACTCTGTCCACCTCAGAGTCTGAAAAACCGAAACGCAACCTAAGGAAAGCTTCTGCTCACCATGTAGATCCTGTTCAAGAACATCCACAAAGCGAGCTTGAGAAAGTAAAACGCAATTTGAGAAAGGTTTCTAACGCGGCCTTGGAATCTGCTGCTGGTCAGGCAGAAGTTGAGATTGAGGAGCCAAAACGCAGTCTGCGAAAGCCATCAAATTCTGTATCTGCTGACAGTCCAAACAATTCCATGAGCGAGTCTATTGCAGAAATAAAGCAGGTTGGGACTGTGCCAATCACTGCACAATTCAGTATTCCAGTTGAGTCAGAGAAGCCTAATCACCTAATGGGAGAATTATCGAGTTCTTCAGCTTGTGAAATTTCTGAACAGCCGATTAATGAATGTGCTGAAGAAGTCCAAGATACAACAGCCGTGGTATCTGGACAGGGTGATGTTGAGCCTACTCAGGAATTGTTGGCATCAGACGTACAGGCTGATGTGCTGCTTGAAGATCATCCACAACTTGAGTTGCCACCTTTGGAGAACAGTACAAAAGACGAAAATGTTCTTGTGACTAACACAGAGCTAGTTTCTAAGGAAGATCAAACCAGTAATGAGAACCAAAAAATCACCAAGAGAAGATCTTCTTTCCCTGCGAAGCAAGAGAATTTGGAGATTGGTGTGAGAAATAGTCCAAGTATACCAAGCTATATGGCGGCCACTGAATCTGCCAAGGCAAAGCTTCGAGGTCAAGGCTCTCCAAGGATTACTAATGATGCAGTTGAAAAGAATGGTTTTACAAGGAGACACTCTCTGCCCTCTTCTACCAATGCAAAAATGAGTTCATCATCGCCACGAACACAAAGGGTGGTCCAGTCAAATGGCAAAGGAGCATCTAAAACTGACAGATCTTTGCTAACTTCCAGAGATGGAAATGGTAAGCAAGCATTACCACAGCCTTGTTTTATATTTTTGTTTCACTTGTCACTTTTGTGATGGATTGGTTAGTTCCGATAATCCCCGTGGAACACATGTCATTTACTTCTCTCTATTTTTTTTCTTCTTTTCTTTCAGAGAAGGTTGCGCAAGCTGAATGGAGAAGGTGAGTTTGCAATAGATAGTTTTTGCAAGATGCTGTCGAAAGGAGGTTATCGATATAGAAATGAAAATTCTTGTCTGCAGTTTTTTTATTATGATGAGTAAAGTTCTAGTTGTAAAACCTTAAAATGGCTTCAAATGATAACAGGTGTGCTGTGTGTGTAGTGGGTAAGACCTTTGCCTTGTCTGCCCTTGGTATTGGGGTTTCTTTTAGTGCATGTAAAGAGTTGAAGATTGATAGGCATTAGTTTATGGCTTGGTGTATGTTTTGGACAAATTATTCCCATTTTTAGTTGTCATACTTTAATTTTGGCTCTTATAATGGAATCTTCAATTTGCGTGTCTGGCTCAATTGGGCATGGTATTACACTGAAGTTGAAACTGTTGACCTCTCAGTTTCTTAGTACCATTTTGGTTGAATACAAAAGCAAAAAGGTAAGAAATGGAGCTGAGAACAAGGTTTTCCGAGAGTGTCATTAATCTTTTGAAATGCTGTACAAGCTTGAATTGAAGCCTTGAATTCAGGGAATACATTCACTACATCCTCACAAAGTTTTGTTAGAAATTGAATTTCAGTAATGTGTGATTGATGGTAAACAAGATGAGCTCTTTCACATTTATCCTCTCAGAGAATGGTAAAAATGAGCAAAATTTCTGGTAATCCTGGTTGTAATCTCATCTCAAACTTGAAACTTCGGCATCCGTAAGATCGTATATGGTCCCTACTTCTGGTTTGCCTAACTGGGGATTTTCTGATGATTTTGCAGTTGAAGCAACTATTTTAGCATTTGGAGGTACTGGATATTCCTTGGAATTACCTGAGATGGTGAGAAACCCGTTATCATCTTGCTCCCAGAGCACTTCAACCAAAAGCCCCCGTGGATTTTCTGGAGATTCCGACTTTGGAATCCCCACGTAATTTGCCCCACTGGGTATCCGTAGTGTGTCCCCAGATGTTAGTGTCACAGTGACCAAGTTCCCTTCAGTCAAAGCATTTTCTAGCTCGGCCTTTTTCGCAATATTCAAGAAGACCTCTTCTAATGTTGTCAAACCAAGTTGGATATCCGCTATTCCAAACTCATGCTTTCTGTCTTCAAGCTTATCAAAAAAATTCTGCAAGAACATTATTACAACATAAGTTGAAGCTGAATGACACAAATTTTTAACATCGAAACGCAGAATCAGGTGTTTACCGATAACAGATTCTCTCGCTCATGAGGAATAACATAAGTCAGGAATGACTTATTCTCCTCTTTAGGTACCACATCCAAATGCTGCAAGTTTAGATTTCAGTAAGTCAGTGAATAGATTTAAGGAATATTGCATGCTCAGTAATACATAAACATCACTGAATGTCTGACATACATGCTCGAAGAACTGCTTCACAGCCTGATGATGAGGTTCAGTGGTTGCATCTCCATACACGGGAATTTGTCTTGAAGTGCTCTCCTCAAAGCTAACTGTAGCGATTAAACCAGTCCCGAACCGTGATTTCAACCTTATGGACGTTCCGATGCAACGGAGTTTCCCCTTTGCAACAATTGCTATGCGGTCTCCTAATATATCAGCTTCCTCCATAGAGTGAGTCGTCAGAATAATTGACCGACCTTTCTTCGCGTCCTCTATTACGTCCCATACATGTCTGCGAGTAACTGGGTCCATACCTGTAGTCTGTATATCAAATAATGAATCTCAGATGTAAATGGAACAGAAATATATATTTGAAATCATAAACTCATGGGAGCATCTCTGGTACATTTATACTGAAACAGGTAGTCTTTTGTGCTGCACAAACATGAAGGACGTGCAAATAAAAGAAATGCAATTCTGATTACCGGCTCGTCCAAGATGACCAATTTCGGGTCCCCCATAAGAGCACAAGCAACACTGAGGCGACGTTTCATGCCTCCACTGCAGCTTGCGGCCCTTACTCTTGCTGCATCAGCAAGCTTTACCTTTGCTAGAGATTCCCTAACAATCTGCATTGCCAGTGAAGATCGTATGATAATTCAAGCTGTCCCTTTTCTTTAGGACAAAATGCAACATGAACTGCATATCACAGAATCACAGAAAGCATACCGAATTGAGTGAAGAAGAGGGTAGACCCTTGATACTTCCAAAGAGACTGAGGTGTTCTTGACAGGATAGCTCCGCCCAAAGAATATCAAACTATATAACCAAACACACAGTTTCCAACGATTGTCATTCTCTGGTTTTCAGACTACAGACTATAATGTTCTTGAGCTGAAAAGTAAGATGCAAACCTGAGGACAAACTCCTATGAGTCTTCGAATGTTTGTCATACCAACCGAGCTTCGAACTGAATTTCCATATATCAAAGCTGTTCATGGCAAGCAAAATAAATTGATTCTTAGGTCTATTGGAATATACACTGTATATACATCATCACAAGCTTATACAAAACCATGAAACTAATATCTGACAAAAACAGCCATTACCATCTCCGCCTGTCACAGGTATATTGCCAATCAAACAGTTTATCGTAGTGGTTTTTCCAGCTCCATTAGGTCCAAGAAGACAAAACAATTGATCCTTTTCAAAGTTCATCCACACGCCCTGTAAATTATACAGCATACTTGAGCAACAATTACGCCAAAATAAAGTTCGGGCGTTCCTTTAGCACGTCTAACCGTAACAATTGTTAGATAACTAGGAAAAACTCTTGAAAGGTTGTTTGGTTACCTTGACAGCATGGTAAGTTGAAGTTCTCTTAAATGTACAACCCTGGAGTTTGATTGTTCCAGGATATGCCTTTGCAAGACCACGTAGTTGAACCACAATATGTGAATCGTTGTCCATTTTGTAATTATCCTTCATATAGTCCTTTACCATACGTTTCTCTTCGATGACATCTTCATCATCTAGGTTCTTTTCATCTAGTAGTGGAACTTCATTTGTGCAACTACAACCTGGGAAATGAAAAGAAAAGATCTGAGTCCTTCGTTCATGATAATAATAACTAGGCAACGTGGCGTAAAGGTCAAATGATTACCTTCAGTATTATTATCTCCACTGCTTCCAGTCCAGTAGTTCGGATTCAAGAAAAAGAAGAATGATTTTCTTACACCGGATGAGTTCGGAATAACATTGTCCAAGTACAGAGCCAAAAGAAACCACAGAATGAAGTTGCCCACCATCCATTTAAATTCATTGTCCTATCAAAATCATATATAATCAAGTAAATGCCAATTCTATCATCTTTTTTGGAAATAATATAAACCAAGAGATCTCCCAGGCAGATTGCAAAGATGGCATTAAACAAGTGCTTCAGTAGTTAAGTGAGTAACATACCATAGTTGAACATGTATCCTTAGAATCAGATGGACAGCTGCCATTTCTATTACTCCAGTTAATTCCTTTATCAGCAGGAGTTTCTGTTGCTTTTTTAAGCATATCAACGACTGCACTGAAATGACTAGGAGGGAAAAATTTATACAAAATCGAGTATGGTCCTAGAAGCATATCCGCAGCCTCATTCTTGATGAGCATCTACATCAACATAAACACATTGTTATTATTTTAACGACAGCACTACTATGTGCATCTACGAGTTTGAGACAGATCTTACCCCAGCCATGAAACTGAAGATAAAAATAGAGAAACCCATAGTATTTGCTGATGACGACTTGCTAAGGAGAGTTGAAAGCGCAAAGCCGAACGCAATCTAGCATCATAAGTAAGAACCAAATTTTCTTAAAGTGATATTTTCTTATAAGGTAGTGATTTCATATCAAAGGAAGCCTCAGATACTTACCATACTGAATTGAAACAGGAAGAAAGCCAGGAACACAACCAGAAAACTATTGTGCAAGAAAAAGTCGAATCGAACAAGCATCCCCAACGCAATAGTAATAAGTGCAGATATGCATATGATAACAGTGTCCCATACGAGCCAAGATAACCAGTACGCGGATTCATAAAGACCCATTATAGACATTGCCTGTAAATAAAGAAAGAAAAAGGCATACCAGTGCTTGTCATGCCAGTGTTTTTCTTCCTTAAAACCGAAATTTGCAAGAGAAAGACAAAACAGGCAATACCTGACGCAGTTTAAGTTCTTTCTCTGCAACCAAAGCACCCATTTGTGATATGAAAGGAAACATGGTTATCGCGAGAAAGAAAACCCATCCTGCAAGATCCATTGCAGATACATAATCGGTCGCAGGATGTGCATATTCCTTGACCCCAACATTCCACTTTAAATTTGGATCTGTACATAAATTGGAAAATATCAGAATAAAGAAACCTCGAGTATAAGTAATATTTCGAGTTAACAAAGAAAGATTAATGAAGGAGATCGACTATAAGTATCAATGCGTTACCTTGAGCAAGAAACCTCGCAATTTCACGCTCGGCAGCAATTTGAAGTGGTAACTGATACTTAAAAAGAGAGTCTTCTTGTGCTCCTCGCAACGTCGCCCTTGAGTCGTTTGTTTGAATCCCATAGCTTATTACTTTAGGACTTCTATCAATGAAGTGCAGGGCTGCAGCACAGTGCAGAGGCTCACTGTAAAGCCAAGTATCTACATCATCGGTTGTATTAAATGATTTGACCTGCCGATTCCAACATACCGGAAAAATGTTAAATGAAATTCTCAGTCTCAGACCGCATTTTCAATTGCAATGAGAACCAAGAACGTTTAAGAACAATAAATGGACACAAATCTTAGAGCAGTGTGCGGAGGCAGTCTGTGGCTATGCTAACACCTGACTGTAACAATCCAAAATCATAAACTAGTGTACAATAATCTGATTTGGATGAAATGTTCACCTTGTCTGCAGGAATGGGTCTACCAGGATTATTCAGCATTATCTTCTCCACAATTGATTGAATCCTCGGACTTTGATTTCCGCTCCATGCGAAATCGTAACAAGGAAGCTGGACATAGAACTTCTTTTCACATGGAGGAATCGGTGGAATGATGAGAGCTTCAGGATCACGGACTTCTATAGTCTGGGTTGACCCAAAACCAGAATTCAAAACTTTCTCAACACCAACCAATAAGAGTATGAAGACAGCCGGTGAGAATAGTTGGCTGAGAAAAGATTTCCTATTTCTCCATGACAAGATTATGTTCTTCTTGAACAGTGCTATGAATTGTTGTATGAATAGAGGTATCCCTTGTGATACCACCTCCACCATATTTCTCTCTATTCTCTTCCACCTCTCTTCTCTTGGGTTGTCTTGGAGAAATGAATTCTTAAGTTTCCTTTAAAATGTATGGGTTTAGGAAGAATTTAATGATCAATGTTGATCCAGCCATTTCTTGAGGATGCTTTCTCATTTATTTCTGTTCTTAACAAAAAAAACAGAAACAAAAATTACCAAAAAAAGTAACCGACAACAATATGCCTTTAAGGAAAATGGCGCGTGGTTTTAAATGCAGTTATAAAGCTGTCTCTTAACCCTGAAGCGTATTCCACTGTAATTTGTATCAAATTAAGATTGGTGGGGGCAGTTATGTTATTTTTTGGGGAATCCATATGCACATCATCATAAGTACATTATAGGTCACCTTGGCTAACATCTATCTACCTGAGAGACAGAGTTGGATAACAGGTACAAAAGTACAGAAGTACTGCTTTCCTCGTTGAGCGTGTTTAAAGAGAGCCGTTGGATTGGGAGAGGCAGTTGTATTTCTCATCTATTTTTGTATTTTCAGGTGAATCATATGAGTGGAGCAAAGACATTTCTTATGAACTGTGATGTCTAAGAATAGAATGAGTCCTTTTTGCCTTTGTATAAGCATGAAGCTGAAAACAGCTTTTTAATTTACCTAAATATAGTTACTATCTCCACTTGTACATGTTTTCAGTTAGAATTCAATGGGTTTCTGTAC
>JAJJMA010103074.1:1812-25702 GCA_023529015.1 Papaver nudicaule | reverse complement strand
TGCTTGATTCCAACTGGGACGACAAGGTTGCTCTTTCGGGAGTTTAGGTTTTGAAATCTTGATCGATATCTCGAGGTGTTTATTGCCTAAGTAAACTCAATATCCTCGCTCTTGGTGTGAAAAGACTTCGGTGAAATATCTGTTAGTTACCAAGGATATCATGTAGCGATTTGACCTGCAGCTATTTGGTTGTTGTCCATAAGGTTGTAATCGTCTGATTGGAGGTCGGGTAGCGATAGTCCTCGCGACGGGCTGTGAGGCAACTCTTGCGTAAGACAGTAACGGGCGTCTATTTACGTAGGGGAGTACATGTGCGTGACCACCTTGTTGTGGTTGGAGGCGTAGGAATACTGAAGGGAAATCTTTGTGACTAATAGTCGTATTAGGGTCATACTGTCTGCACCAGCTAGTCCGAAGTCTGAGAGTAGGTGTATTGGCAGCTTAATTCTTAAGAGTATTCAAAACTGGACTAGGTCCCGGGGTTTTCTACGAGTTTGTAGTTTCCTCGTTAACAAAATCTTGTGTGTACTTTACTTTACTTCCGCATTATATTTGAGTCATCTTATATAATTAAAGTATCGTACTTGGTTGGTTGACATAGTTTTTCGGATTCTTGTATTGACTCTCTTGTGTGAATCAATCAGATCTGAAAGACTTCTTGTTCTTGAGTTCTTGATTTCATGAACCGGTCAAGGTTTGACTTATAAGTGGACTAAAATAAAAGATTGGTGGTGTACTCGGTACCCTCGTCTTTACAGAAGCATCCTCTTCTGCTGGAGGGTCATTGGATTGCGGGCAAGGTGGACGCGGCGAGGCGTGTTGGACGAGCGATCATCCTCACAAGCATAATTTTGTGAAGTACAATGCTTGGGAGTTCCACCGGTCTAAGGCGGAGAAAAAAGAAAGATTGGGTAATTTTCTATAGAGATTTTCCTTGTTTTATCCCATTTCTCTTCAAAGTATCCTTTGATTCTCATCTTTCATAGCGAGGAACTCCAACTGAAAGAAGTGACAATGCTGACGTTTAACTAAGCACAAAGTCTTCTAAGTGAATCCTTATTGATATGACATCCAGTGAGAAGGTAACAAACATTACCACATGTAACAACCCTTATTTTCACATAAGCTCGGCCGGCACTTACGCAAAAAAATTAAGACATTACTTCTGATAAAGAGACGTACCACCGTGTAAAGAATTGATATAACAATGCATTATTTTAAAAATGTATAATGAATAAAAGGATATCAACAAATAGTAGAAAGTTTGCTGACGTGGATTTGGTGGAACAATAAAATTTCCGACGCAATTTCTAACCCAAAGCATTTACAAGAGATGCCCAAATCTCCAATTATCCTCACTGTCTCACTACTAACGTTTAGAAATAACTGAAAAATGAGGAAGAATATAGATGTCCGCCATCAGTTAGATATCTTTGCAATCAAACAGTCTCTTTATTCCCCTATAAATACAAACAACTATAACATATTAATATTTACAAAAAGAGAGTTATTAAAGTCTCAGAACGCAAAATACTAAATATGACATAGAATAGGACTTAAAGAACTTGAAATGTGATAAACGACTGTAAAATAATCTTGAAATATGCATTATTAGCCAAAAATCACCATACACATTTTCGGATTTAGTTGGGCCAGATACGAAGATTGCCATACCATGTCAATCTTGTCAAATAGTTATTTATAACTATACAACTGTGATCTATATATTTTTGCACAAAATTATCAATTTATAACTCCTTGGGGTGCCCTAAGACATGGATATTGTTGGATGATATCATGATTCTTGGAGTATATAATCAAACTATAATTACTTATCTATTTGAAGAAGATCTTTGAGTTTTATTCAAGGTAGTCTGGACAATTGATAAACTACTACAAAAATCGACGATATCTTTTAGTAACTCAGTCTCCAGATTAAAAAAAAACTGATGTTTTTATTGAATTCCATATGGATCTAACTATCTTTGAAAACCGTCTTATAAGGTTAGTGAAAAGGTGAGGGTACCGAGTACACCACCAAATCCATTTTCCTAACAACCTATAAGACAACTTTGTACAATCTTTGCGGAGGTTGAATTACCAAAGTCTCTTTTTGTATTGATTGATTCAAACAAATGGGAATCGATACAAGTCACAAAAAGGCAGATGTTAACACATAGTGATTTACACAATATAAAAGATTAAACAATTATAATGCAGAAATGTATATCACACTCAAGATTTTATTAACGAGGAAACTGCAATCCAGCAGAAAAACCCCGGGGCCTCGTCCATACCAAAATGAATACTCTTAAGAATTAATACACTATACACGCCTACTATCAGACTTCGATCACGATGGATAAAACACTTGATCTAATTAACGATAATCAAATGCTTCCCCTCAGTATTCATGCGTCTCCAATCACAAAAGTGATCCCGCACATGTAATCCCTTGAACCTCCAATTCAAGAGTTGCTTCACAGTCCTTCGTGAAGACTATCGCCACCCGACCTCCAATCGGACGATTATGTTTCCTTCTGAGATAATAGATCAATACGGTAAGGAACCAAAGCCGTAGATTTAATCACTGGTATTTAACCCAATTTCACAATTCAATGTGTATTGGTTCTATGATACCAAAATCAAGCCTATTATGTTTATATCAATAAACTGCTTGATTTGAACAAGTTTCTTATGTGTATGATATTAATCAAATACGCTATTTAATTATTCTTGTCCCGGAGACTATCAAGTCCTTAAATGGATACAAAGGTGTTCTTGATGAAAATCAAGAAACTAAGCAATATATATAAATCCAAATAAACAACTTGATTCCACTTCTAGAGTCTATCTATTTGGCACACGAAATCAGCTTTTTGCTTACAAATCCAGGTCGATAGAAAGTCTAGCTTCAGAAACTCTACAACACACCTTGAGTGTCAATGATATCAGATGAGCATTAACATAGAATAAACAAGGTGATCTATGTAGATATGGAGATGGTCGGATCACTATCAATATGGTAGCTCCTAGGCTTCTTGGTCAAGTTGGAAGCCTTTCCAATCACAACTTTGTTAACAACGAGATAACTTGAAGAACTTTAAGTTAGTGTTCTAACAAAATGAAATGTTAGAAGGACCAAGCTTGAAGGAGGAAATGCATCTCCTTTTATAGTGTTTCGACTAAGGTATTGTTTGGCAAAGACAAAGTCTGAAACCTTAATGAGAATTGAATGTGCATTCAATTCTGCATTAAAGGCATTTTATGTGGATTTAACTTCCTTTGACTTTAGATGCTGAAAAACATAAATGAAAACAAAGTTTCATTTAATGCAGAATTGAATTACTTGATACTCTATGTGAGAACCGTTCATAGAATCCGGTTCTACTTGGCACTCGGTTTCTGGGACAAAACCGGTTTTCTCTAGTATCAAAGAACTTCTTCCAAAGTTAACATGGTGACAACATAAGCTTTGATGTTGTCGTTAACTTGAATTTAGATTCCAAAAGGAATGATCTAGATGGAAGGATTGGACCACTTCGAATTAAGGTAAGCAATAAAACATTGTCTCAAGTCGAATGTTTGCCTTATTGTGTCATATAATGAACTCTTGCATGAATGCACAAGTTCATCACCATGTTGAACCAAATCATACATTCAAGATTCGATTATTGAAGCACATAGTATGATTAATGAATAGTCTTCACATTCCATTTGCAAGTGCAAGAAATGAAATGTGGACAAGGAGATCGATTTCGTCTAGAGGGATCGATCCCTTGTGTAAAGTGTATTGATTCCTAGTTAGGGAGATCCATACACTTCTTAAAGTGAATTGATTACACATCAGTGAAATCGATACACAATCTAAGAGTGGATTGATTACAAACGAGTGCAATGCATACCACATATGTGTAAATCGATTTCTGGCATTGGTGTTCGATCTACTACCATTAGGGGATCGATTTCTAAAAGAAAAAATCCATTCCTAACTTAAGGGAGATCGAATTCACCATATGGTAATCGATCCAGGCTTTGAGTAGATTGATTACCAATTAAAGGAATCGAATCTTCGCCATGGAAATCGATACCTAGCCTATGGTAATCAATACAAGCTATAGTGGATTGATATGAAATCGAATCCTAGCATTGGAAATCGATACCTAGCAACGGTAATCAATTCCTTTGCATGGTGACTGATTTCTAGTCTATACAAAACTAGAAACTGGATTTGTTGGTAAGTGAAAGATCACTAGTACTCGGAATGCACAATATAGTCGGATTAAAAATCCTTATCAATATTAATGAAGGCATTCAGGTAATGAAGATGAACTTCATAAAGCCTTTCACCATGAATCATTATTCATAATACGAAGCTCCTAAAAGCTTGTATTGAATTGGTTCAAGGAAAGCAATAATGGAGTATAAGAAGATGACTTCATATAGAAATGCTTCCTGGTCATGGAACTCAAGAAAAGAGAGTACATAGACGTTGTCGAATACTAACAGTCAAAAAAATTCGATTAGAGTAATCGTTCAGCTTAGAGTAGAGGACCACTGGAATCAATGTGTCTGGAAGGACTAACCTTTTTGTTGAAGGAGGATATTGTCATTTGTTCTTCATTCGTCTTCAGTTCTTGATCAGTCTTCCAGATTTACCATCCATCGTCTACCTAAAGTTCTAACCTAGTGAAGTCTGACTATTCGTAGACATGTTCAAGTGTGGGTTGACCGAGCATGCTCTAACAGTTAGGATTACATAAGGCTTATTAACTGCAAGATCTTAATTTTCCCATATAATGTTGGACTATTTGGTTCTTCCTCCATGCTAGAGGCTTACATCCAAGAATTCCACTATGAAGAAGATGATTACAAGTCTCATATACCTTAGATAATCTTTCAAGAACACAACAGGTTTAGTATTCACTGAGTATCTCACTGTGGTTCACTGGATTGTACGGACTTAACCGATACTTTCTTTTACTGAACTCACATACTCAATTCGCTCAACCCCTCACAACTGAGCGGTCTCTCACCTTATATATGAGAGTTACATGGTGGTTTACAGCTAATACAAACAACGACATATCTGAAAAGTATTTGTCGTTACTCGCCGTATAGGTACTTGGGCGACCCTCATCTTCCTGCTATCAGCTCCCCGAGCTTGGCTTTGTTTGGATAGGATTGCTGACGCAGCTTTCACTCAGTCAACGAGTCAACTCTGACAATATATCCGTTCTGACTTGTATTAAATGCCCAACTACTTCTCAACTACCCAATATCAACTTATCAATAGCTCGCCCTTCTTCATTCGCCGTCCTATACTTCTCCCAAACTCTTTGTTCTACATCACGTTGAGGTTAATCTCATTTAACCCATTTCGTTATTCGTCGCTGTCCTTATTTAGTGATTATGTGCTTCTCTAGTGTAGCCTTCTTGTCCAACTTCATTAGTAAGATGCTTTTATGGGGTGAAGGTATTTTCTGCCCTCACAAGAAGTTTTGGTGGTCAAATCTTGAATAAAAGAGTTGTGCCACTTTTGATCAAGAAAGTACGCGTGGTGTAGGGTTTCTATCGATGATAAAAAAAAATTACAAACTGGGGAAGCTTTAAACACAATGCCAAGAATTTCCCTAAAATCAAACTTACTTACATATGTATACGATTGTTGTTTGAAATCTTTGTATTTTTTTTGCTAGGGATATGGATGCCTCTTGTTTTCTTTGAAACAATTTTTTTTTCAATATTGTTTGTATTTAGGTTTCGATTTAAAGACAATCCCATCATAAACGAAGATTTCACCATACCTATTATCTTTGTTAAAACAAAATTCATATAGTTTGGTGAAATATTTATATGATGATTCATGATAACGATTCTCGAATTTCCCCTCTATTACTTCTTTTATTTTTTTTACGTCAACAACATGATTTGTTTCAATTTCGTTTTCCGCTGCAGGATCTGCTGCTTGTTGATTCACATCAATGATTAGAAGAAGAGGAATGGGACTTCGGGTAGTTGGGAATCAAATGAGGACTCCATAGACTGGTGAAGGTGAATGAAGAAGAAGAAATACAAATGAGACGGAGTCAAGAAGGAGGACATATTCAGATAGATATACTCTTGACTTTGTGGTCATGAGAAATATTTTTCGTATTTTAACGAAGAAAACTATATACATTAAAAAACAACTCAGAACAAAACTTAAACAAAAGACAAAACAACATTGTGGATAAATCAAGTATTTCTTTGACCATTCGGGTACAAAACTTTTATAATATGGGTAAAGGTACATTCCGTATATCTTCGTATTTTTACACATGTGACGTGTTTCCATAATTAAGTTAGTACCAAAGCACATTGTTGAATTTTCTCATGGTTTTTTCATGAAAGATTTTTTTTTTCTAATATGTATATGATAACATATATACCACCAACAAGTATCAAGTTATAAGATAACCCCCACCATGTAATGATTAATTTGAAAGGTAGACACTAAGTTTTTTTTTGTTTTTTTTTTTTGCTACACTGGCCTGATCCAGAAAACTAATCTAAAACATTAACGACTCTAGGGATAGTTCTCCCCGCTAAATATTTGTGAAGAAACTGCCCAACGACTTCCGGTGGTTGAGATATCCACCTCCCTTCAATTTCTCTAGTTGCACCACCTTTGGCTAGGGTGTCAGCCACCATGTTTGCTTATCTATACTCCTCTTTGAACGAGACAAAGTCGAAGCAATTCTTCAGATCTTCAATGTCACTCAACAGGGCCTGCATCTCCCAAGGGATTTGAACTTCTTTATTAAACATTTGAATAGCATATGTAGAATCCGTCTCCATTTCAAGTTGTCTGACATTCAGTTCCTTAGCCAAAATCATACCATTCCGAGTAGCCCAGACTTCAGCCATATTGTTGTCGTTTTTGAAAATGTGATCAGCGTAGCAGGCAATAAACCCACCACTCTCTCCCCTGAGTACTCCACCAATACCAACCATCCCATGAATGTTTGAAGCTCCATCACTGTTGAGTTTGACTGTACCAACTGCCAGAAAGCTCTACTGTATAAAAATTATGAGTTCTTCTGTCACCAGTGGCTTTGTGAACAACAACACTTTGAAATTCTCATGCTTCACGCAGTGCTCTTGCCAAAATTCTAAAAGGCTGGAACTTAGTTCTCCTGAAAACATACCCATTCCTTCCCCTCCATATAGACCATATCACAAAAGGGAATATTTCCTTCCATTGAACTCCACCAATATGTCCTTCATGTTGGCTCCGGTTCCGCAAAACATCTTGGTTGAGAATTGTGGGATTTGGTGAGAAGCCTATCCGCTCCTTTACCTTCCTCCATAAAGGACAAACTTCACTACAAGAGGTAAACAAGTGAGTAGCAGTTTCAAAATCATTATGACAAAGCATACAACCTGGGTGAGTTCCAATGTGTTTCATGTAGAGAGATTCATTAAGGTTGAGTCTATTATTCCCCAACAACCATAAGAAATATTTGATTTTCTGTGGACAATCCAGATTCCACAAATATCTCCAATTTGTGTTGGGAATTGGGTGTCCCATTTTCTTCTTGATCAAGTAGTTGTAAACATCTTTAACTGTTATATCACCACTCTTACCACCAGCCCACATGATCTTGTCAGGATTTTCTTCATTCCCTGAGACAGGTATAACTTTAATTTGTTTTGCTACTTGTACTGAAATAAACTTCTTTATACCTGTCAAGTTCCAGGATCTATTTGGTTGATCCATGATGTCCCTAACTTTAAATTTAGGCAAAGAGAGAGTATTAGTATTAGTTAATGCAGATAAAGGTAATTCAGACATCCAAGTATCTTTCCACAAATCCACATCATTACCATTCCCTATATTCCATCTTAAACAATCTTTTACAGCATCCCTTCCCTTGAGGATACTTCTCCAACTCACAGAGCTAGTTTTCTTTGCATCACAGTTCTATATACTAGAGCCAGGAAAGTATTTAGCTTTTAATAATTGTGACATGTCAGACTCAGCATTTTTAAAAACTCTCCACACCATTTTAGCTAAGAGTGCTAGGTTATTAAGGTCTATGGCCCTAACTCCTAATCCACCATGGTCTATAGGTCTGCAGTCCTTGTTCCAGCTCACATTGTGTAAAGTTTTCCTCTCCTTGTCTCCTCCTCACAAAAAATTCCTTTTATATCTATCAATGACAATCATTAAGCCTTTATGAACTTTAAGCACAGACATGACATGGTTTGACACAGGATCAAGCACTGATCTAACAAGAGTATTCCTACCAGCTTTATTAAGTGTCTTACTCTTCCATCCCTGCAGTCTGTTGTCCATTTTCTCTGCTGACTCATTATAAGTTTTTGCATTTATTCTACCCCATTGTAAAGGAATTCCAAGATACTTACTCGGTTCCCCAGTGAGTTGTACCTTAACTGCAGCTGCCATTCCTCTAGAGAAACTCCTTTCCAAGTTAATAGAAGTGAGCAAGGTGGACTTTGCATCACTAATAACTTGGCCTGACCACCTGCAAAACTTATTCAGAATCTCCCTTAGATTGCATGCATTTTTATAAGTAGCCTTTAGAAAAATTATACAATCATAAGCATATAGAGAGTGAGAGATCACAAGTGCTCCCCTTGCCACAGATATGCCAGTGATTTCTTTCTCTCTAATATATTTCTCAATTAACCTAGATAGAGCTTCAAGACAGATGATAAAGAGAAAGGGGGACAGCGGATCCCCTTGTCTTAAACCATTTGTAGGGGAGAAACTCTTACTAGGTGCACCATTAATGAGAACTTGAAAAGAGACAGTGTTGATGCACTCCTTGACTGGCTGTAGAGGTATATCACCTTGGGGATCACTAGTAGCCGGTTGAGAAGAATCCTTAGCTTTGACAAATTTCACCTCTTTGTTATTACTTGGAGCGTCTATTCCTTTATAGCCCAAACCTCGTGTGTCACGATGATTTTTACTCGCTCCTAACATTGAGGTTAGTTTGTCAGAGTTATTGTTCAACTCTTTCAATGTCTTGATTTCGGCAAGAGCATCAGCCGGATTAGTTTCCGAGCTATTATTCAACTCTTTTAGTGTCTTGATTTCAGCAAGAGCATTAGCCAAATCAGTTTCTAGACGTTTTTCCCTAGTGAGAAAAGTGTTTTCTTTTTCTTCGAAACACTTTTGTTGAGTGACTATCTTAGCATCAGATGCAATAAGCTTTTCATTCAACTCACTGAGACTATGATGAAGATTTGCCCTTTCCAGTTCTTTCGAACATAACTCTTTGTCAAGATCTTTTACTTTACTATTAAGAATATCAAAAGAAATGTAAAGACCTTGATAGCACCTTTTCAAATTCTTATTATCTCGAGAGAGTTGAGATAGAA
The DNA here is from genome assembly GCA_023529015.1 of Papaver nudicaule. Classification (NCBI taxonomy): domain Eukaryota; kingdom Viridiplantae; phylum Streptophyta; class Magnoliopsida; order Ranunculales; family Papaveraceae; genus Papaver; species Papaver nudicaule. The sequence goes on along the minus strand of JAJJMA010103074.1, from coordinate 16,309 downwards.
TTTCAAGGAGCATAGAGTAGGGTGTGCTCTTCATCGAAGGAGTTAAAACCTTAACGATAGCTGAAACATCCTCTTCTACTTCTCTCTCAAAGTCTGGATCAGGATCATCATCATCCATATGCATGTTCTTTTGGAGGACGGATTCCCAATTTTTAGACTCTACATCATCAACATGAGTATCCTATCTAGTAGATCCAATCAGGGCTTGTTCAGTCCTTGATTGCGAAGAAGAAGTATCGTTAAGATTTGGTTCAATACTGTTGGCGCGGTCCACTTCTGCATGCATAACAAAAGTGCCTCCGGATAGTACGTTACAAGCGTTTACGCTTAGGACCATTACTCACAAGCCTAGATAAACACAAACAGTTACGTCTTTAATGTGTTCACCTGCTCTGATACCAACTGAAAAAGGAAGGGTACCGAAATACTACCAACTTTTCGTTTTGGCTCGTGAGTCTTATGGTTAAAGTCTGGACGATCTCAAAAATCAATATTCAAACCTCTAACTGGAGTAATCTCGACAGTTAGGCAATAACGTACTACTTGGTGCTTTAATTAGAAATCAGAGTTATAATGCGGAAAGTAAAAGCACACAAGACACCAAACGTTTTTTTAACGAGGAAACTGCCTTGCAGAAAAACCTCGGGACCTCGTCTAGTTTGAACACCGCCCAGTACAAACTGACTACAAACACTAGCCTAATATAAGACTTCGGTCTGGGATGTAGCAGAGACCAACTCAAGCCCTCCAAGCGAATTGGCTACTGTCGCCTTCCTTACGTCTCTGGATCCCCACTGATCGTCACGCACTTGATTCCCCTAGCTGACGTCCGTTACAGGCCTAGGAGTTGCTTTGATCGATGCCAAAGGCTTGTGTCAGCAATACTGGCTTTTAAACCAAATTGTTGACGTATGGTGTAAATGTCCTCTTCAGTTTACCATACACAAGATGACTTCCTTCGGATTGTTAAATCCAGGTTATACGAAAATCTACTTCTTGAATCGGGGCTGACAAGCAAACCAAGTAAGCAATGCCCAATCCGAATCTACCTCAGTTATACACGAAGAACCACTTAAGGAACTTGTATAACCGGAGCTAACTAGGTCTTACAACACCGAGTGCAGCCGTGCGTTGCTACCTTTCTAACCTTGTTGAGTAACGTATCAGTTCTTGAATAGCCGTATATCAGAAGAGACGGACTTTAGAATAGACAAGAACGTGATTAGGTTACCAAGGTTACAGGTTAATCCGATTTCAACCAAAGATGGTTTCAATCTCCTACCTGTGCTTCCCAACTCTCTAAGGAAGTCTTTATAGTCGTAGGGAGTTCCCAAAGGAGCTGCAACCTATAGAGGATGACTATACCACAACAAGCATTCACCGAAGTGAAAAGAGTTTACGCTACCTTCCCTAAGGACCTTCACGTATGCTTGATGCTTGCGGTATCTGTCCGTAGACACCTCTATTTATAACACTCAATAAGATAGGTAGCTTTGGAATAAAGCAATCAATTACTTGTCCCACAAGTTAGGGAAACCCTAAACTTGATAACCAAGTAATTAGAGATTAATCTCAATTGGAATTCTTTTTAGAATTTTCTGCCAAGTGTTTTGTTAGCTCTAAAACACTTCAAGATAGAATCCAACACACCAGAGATAATCTTATCTTATTGACTCATTGAGGATCGTTAGATGGAACACAAAAGGTCTTTATGTTTTACACAAGTCCATCTAAGAGATAAAAGAGTTTTGGAATTTGACTCAGGGTGAAATTCTAGGAGAATATTCACTAAATCCGACACCAGTAAGATAGCTACCGTCAGGTTCACGTACTGGTACGTGAACAAAATAGCCATCTCGAACTCAGGGAATTTCCGAGTGTCTGGTACGCAAATCGGTTCGTGAACCGTGCGCCTGTCAGATTTCGTCAAATCTGGATTCCGCTGGAAGTACTGGGCTGAGCCAGAACTTAGACGTGAAAACGTCCTCAGCTGTGATCCATGGACTCTTTGCTCAAGAGCACTCCTTTAGATTCATCCATATCCAATTAACAGTTTGCAAGCAAACCATTGTAATGGACATATGGCACTGAATCTGTCTCATACATTCTTGACTCACAATATTTGTGGGATCAAACACTGGTCATGACACAAGGCCATGTTACGCAAGAATACGATCTCAATCACTATTATCACTACTAAAGTAGTCGACTATTTCGAAAGAATAGATGAAGTAGAAATAGAAGAAAATCCATAAAGTCATAACTCCTACTAACCTTTTATCGATGAAGAATAATTGATGTCTTCTTTGTCTCCACAGTCTTCGTCTTCAAGGTCTCTACTACTTTGTCTATATCCCATTTCCGAAATCTAAACTCTAGTAGGCTAAATCAAGAATTGACTTTTGACACCTAAAACTGACAACTAGCTTGACATACCAACGCTAGTGGGTTTGACCGGACAATGCCCTAACAAGAGTGTTCCTGCAAGTGAAGATTCAAGGTAGCGATAACAAACTTCAAAGTCACCACACATCTTGGTTTCTAGAAGGACATAGTCCAACAAGAGTTTGTTATGCAATTGAGTAATATATAAAACTTGTAAGCATATTGCATCGATGCTTCAAGATACTACACAATATGATATGGTCTCCTCCTTACTCAATACACTAACTTTTGCTTTGACATGACAAGCACATCGATTTTACTCCCCCTATGACAATGTCGTAGACAATTGTCGTAGTAGATAGAAAGATTTTACCCCCTTACTACAAGATTTCTCTCCCTTTTTGTCATAAAATAGACAAAGAAAAAGAAATATAGGAACCTCATAAAATCGCAATAATCAATGTAGACAAAGGTAAACATACCTGAAACGAGAGATAAAAGGATGCAATTCTCTCATGAATTCCATAGCCGCACACCCCAAAAAGATATTACCATGAAGCACAAGTTCAAAAGAACTCTCCCCCATTATGTGTCGTTCCATAAGGAACAACGCGACGACCTTCCTAAGCAAGGATTTGGAATAAATTCTTGGGTGATGTAGAATTTCACAAGTAAAATTGTAAATATGTTTTTCTTTCCTAGCCAGTTACGGTCAAATAGGAATTCAAGGTTTAATCTTCCTACTTTCTCAGAGAGTTTCGGTCAACCATCGCCTTTTGAGAAAACATTAGGTTACCCCTTCCTAGTGGTTGTAAGATTAAGAATTAAAGGTACAACATTTAATCCAGCGGAGTTCAATATTGTATCCTACGAGGTTCCTCTTTATCAAAATTGTCTCCCCTTAGCCATAAGAGTTAGAAGCATGGATTTTGATAGTTCTTCATGAACTGTTTTACCCGAACGGGTGGTATGGCTAAAAAATCAAGTTCACGATTTATGCAATACATTCATGTAGATAATCAATTAAGATCAAATATTGCAATCATCAATTAAGATTTTAATTTAATAACCTCGATTAATTGATGAAAAAGAAAACATGGAAGTAACACAAGCAGATCATGCTTAAATCAAAAGATGACTACTTCTAGCATATTGATTACCCAAACCCTAAGGAAAAGACAAAAGGTTTTTAATAAGGAGTTAAGTATGCTAATCAAAAACTGACCTAGTTATCAGAGTCAGTATCTTCTTCAGGAGCTATCGAACCTTCATTATCATGTGTCTTTAGGTTTTCGAAATTCTCTTCTAGATCATCACCATTAATTGGTGAGATATAATCAAGCAGATTTTTCACATCACCTTTTAGATTGGTGAGTTCATTCTTCATAACAGGTATGTCACGTTTCAGTGTTAAAAGTTTTTCTGCTGCAGTAACAAGCTGAACCTTGATGACTTCAATATCTCGTAAAAGATTGAACGCAATTTATCTTTCCTTTGATTGTCAATAACATTGAAGCAAACAATAGTAGGTGAATATTCTTGAAGTTCAAGAGGATCAACTACGTCTTCTTTGACAAATCTTACATCCTTCCCTTTCCCATCAACACCCTCATAGTCTGCTCTATCCATATTTCTCGTGTGACACTTCGAGAAGGTATGTAATTGTGCTTAAAAGTGATTTCAAGTCTTTTAGGGTGTGATATATATATATAGGGTCTCATATAGATAAAAAAAGGAAGCTAATACAATCTTAAACTGTATAAGGAAGTCGGTTTCCGATACGATTTTTTCTCGTTCATGTAATTTCTGGAGAACCGATATAAGGGATTCTGTGAAGACTATAGAGTCTAAGATTTTTTCTGAGCAAGGATTTCCCTTTTTCATTATTTCACAAAATAAGGACTCAAGATGAGTGTGCATGACCATGATGATAGAATTAGCGTTTACCCAAAATATTGCAATAGACACATGTTTAATTCCTTATGTGTCAATGAAAAAATAAGTTTAAATATCAACGTCATGAGTTGTTTTTTCATGTCTTTTCAGCTTACACTCTCAGTTTACTCTCATGGATCTTGTTATCGACTCTTGCCTTAGGAGCCTGAGGCAGGGAGAGGTGCTAGAGGTAGCAATTTTAAAGTGTTGATATTCACATCGAGTCATTACATTTTGGACTTCTCATAGGATGTGAAAGCACGTTTGAAGTTGTGCTATAAGACAATCTCTGATATTGTCAACAATACGTGACTCAGAGTAGTTTTTGGAGTATGGCTCAACAAATTTATGTCTTATTATTGGTTTCAAGAAATTGCCGACAAGGTTTTATTACTTTAAATACTAGGACCCACTTTTATTTATCAAAAATACATAATAGCACGGTAGTGAGATAAGAAAAATTAAACCTTGTGGTGTACTGTCCTCTTATTGTTCATATGAACAACTACATCACTCTTATCTAAACAGTACATAGATAAGAGTGGCAACTCATAACACCTTTAGGTGTTATGGCGAGTGTTTTCCCACTCGCCTTGTGTCATCAATCTTGTCTCTCTTCTTTTTGAGAATTTGTCATGGAAGTTGCTATCATCAAAGTAAGATTCAGTAGTTGAGGAGTTACCTGAGAATTTCTGCTCCTTCTGACTCATGTTAATGAGATCTTTATGCTTTGAAGACCCTTGTTTTCTTTTGTCGAGGATGTCCTGAAATTGAGTAACCAGTTTACTCAAAGCAACATCTTGCAGTACTTCTATTCCCTTACTTGATTGTTGACAGAATGTATCTTTCTTTTGGGAACCCAATGTTGTGTTTTTTCAACAGGTTTGTTGAAACGGTGATTTCCAGAACTCTGAGGACGTCGAAAAAATTTCTTAGTCTCAGTGTGTTCTTTAATTTGTCTAGGACATGACCATTTATTGGGCTGATTGGTCATTTTGATATCACCGATTTCTTTGAGAATCTGATCTAGTTTTTGTTCAAAATCAAATGTTCTTTTCTTCTCAAAGTGTTTTCTTGATCTTGTCCGAATAGTTTTATTCGTTTTGCGAATTTGACAGATCATAGATGCATCTTTAGAGTTTTTTACGTTGGAGATCTCAACGTTCTTGGCTTTCTGCATAGGAACAGTTGCAATATTGCCAACAAATGCAGTAATTGTTTGAAACACAAAGGATTTATGTATTTCATCTTTTAGGAGTGCAATCTCTCCTTTCTTCCCTTATTTTATCACATACCATAAGAGAGATCGATTCATGTTTAGATTCCTCACTAGGAGCAGTTTTGGAACAGGAATCAGACGTCACCATGGATATATGATTGATAAGTCGATTAACCTTGTGCTTTAGACGTGTAATCTCAGAAGATTGGAAATTCATGTGATTAATGAGTCCAGAGGTTTCCTTTTCAGCTTCTCTTTCAGCTTCTGAGTCAGAGTCATCAGAGAGACTGAACGGTAAGGTATCTTGTAATATGGGTTTTAATACTTCGTAAGAGAGTGAGGAAGACCCAATTTCAAAGATAGACTTATCAGTGTTTTTATCTGGTGTACTGTGACAAGACATGATTCACGAAAAGCGTCAAACACAGAGAGTTACGTCTTTTACAAGGTGTTTGCCTGCTCTGATACCAACTGAAAAAGAGGGGATACCGAGATACACCACCAACTTTTAGTTTTCGTGAACCTAGTTGATTACGGTTGTTTGAACGATCTCACAAATCAATATTCAAACAACAACCTGAGTATAGTTCAGAAAACCGAACCCTAACAAGAACGTGGTTCTTGTAGATCTCAACAGAGATGGATTCACTCAAAGGTTATGAATCAACAAACTTGCAATTACTTCAATTATATAGATTAGAGACAATATAATGCGGAAGGGAAAAGTAATGCAAGACACCATAATTTTGTTAACGAGGAAACTGCAAACCTAGCAGAAAAACCCCGGGACCTCGTCCAGATGTGAACACCCTCAGTATTAACCGAATACAGACGCTAGCCTACTCTCAGACTTCGGACTGGAATGTATCGAGACTGAATTCCCCCTACAAGAAATTCAGCTACCAATGTGCTCCTACGTCTCTTGGCTCCCGCAGAAACCTACGTACTTGATTGCCCTAGCTGACGTCTTTTTCAGGCCTAGGAGTTGCTCCACTTCCCTTCGTGAAGACTAGCGCTACCCTGCCTTTAACAGGACGCCTAAAAGTATCCAAGTAATTAAACAAGAATACGATTGTGATTTCATTTAGACTTAAAGTCAAGGTTAATGGAAATCTGATTTGTTGAATAGGGCTTATTGATCTAGCCTAAACAACTTTACCTCTTAACGTTTGACGAACTTAGTATTAAACCTAGTTCGTGAATATACGTTAAGGAACTTCTAGGGTTTACGATTCAAGATCTACCTTATGAAGTTTCTATCAAATCTTGGTCGTGATAAGATTGAAAATATTCAGTCGACCCAAGATACAGGATCAGGAATTTAACTTCCGACCTGTGCTTCACGATCCTCAAGTGAAGTTTTTCAATAGTCGTAGTCCAAAAGGACTTCGAGATGACGACCAACCTTTATGCAAGGATACACAGATGTGTAGAGGATTAAGAGTGTATCTTGCAGAAGGTCATCTATTTATAGTGATCACCAAGGGAGGCTTTGCTTAAAGTTTATGCAACCTTGAGTAGGGCTCAAGCAAGTTCCGGAACTAAGAAGGTCCATAGCTTGAATATTCATTCTCAATCTTCTATTAACTTTGGACTAGGCCAATAGTTAAAGAAGACTCAACCTTGATTGAAGGTTTGAGACTTCTGGTCCAAATCATGTTTGAACATCGCTTGCAACTTCTAGTCCAAATACTTGTTTGAACATCGCTTGGATTAAGTAGTTGAATTCCATGGGCCAAGTAATGACGAGTCCAAGAACTAATCATGCCTAGACCGAAAACTTCAAGATATGAAAGTTGGAAGTTTTCTCATGGCTTATATGTACGCGTTCATAGAGCAATCAATTGGAGTTCAGGAGAATTCACGAGAAATCAGTGAACTCATATGTACGCGTTCATACAGACTTTGCTCGTTCTCAGTAATGCCATAACCAACACATGTACGCGTTCACCGTTGAGGTCATTTTCAAGAGACAATTCAACATACTCTACCTATACATAATATCACAGATGTGACAAATGCAAAGGTGAAGAATCCTATAATGCCTTCGGATCATATAAACAACATCATAGACTATTGATATGATAGAAATGGTAAATACGATACGGAAAGGAAAATCATTTCTAACCTAGCGAGGACGTTATGATTTATCAAGTAGTAAGCTCCGGTCTTCGTCTCGATTACCTAAAACTATCCTAGTCCTAGGTTGTAGAGTAAACTTATCAAGGATTGTGTTTTTGTCACATAAACTTGACAACTGACTTGAGATAGCAATATCAGTGTGTTCAACCGAGCAATGTTCTAACAGACATGTACAAATATTTACCTCTTTTTGAAAAGAAGTTTTAATCTAGTTTGTCTCTGCCTAACAAACTAGATATTCTTGTTTCAAATTGTAGATGGTGAAAAATGAGAGAGGGGCAAGATTGTAAAAACACTCTCAAAACCACGCCTTATTAAGGGCAATCGCCTATTCAGGCACATCTTTATAGCTCAAAGTGCAACCCATTCCATGAGCTGAATAAACTCTCTATGAGTTCTCTCTAACCCCGGTGGAGAGGATAATATCATAGTGTAGTACTGATAACCTCACCAACATATTAAACCCATTGATCTGCTTCGTGTCGACACCCTTCTCGATACCAGAACCAGATCGCTCAATGGTACACGGTGAAGAGTTAATAGAGATGTATCCTCATGGATTTCCTCTTAATACGACTCAACATGCGAGTCTTGATGCGAATCTCAGGAATATTGAAGCTCTAAGGCCAGTCCAGAGCTCTCTGAGAAGCTTACAACAGCCTAAATAGGCTTGAGCGGACCCAATCCCAAATTCAGGATGGTCTAGCATACCATGGATAAACACGCCATGACTTCAAATGCGATGTAGCATAAGCACACACACCACGACTAAGGCACAGGTTGCCCCAAAGTCGACCTTGGTCAGATGCCAAAGCCATAACGCCACATAGCATGGCACTCTGAACCATGGGCCACCATGGATTCACAAGAGATTGGTGCGAAGATGCCACAAACCTACTTGACCTTGGCCACGCCACGAGACACGGCCACAAACAAGCTGGCCTTGGCCAGAGGCCAAGGCCGTGGCGCCATGAACCATGGCGCCACAACAAGTTGGCCTTGGCCAGAAACCAAGGCCGTGGCGCCATGAACCATGGCGCCATGGAACAAGCGCAAAGCGCCTTAAAAAGACTTCGCCCTGGCCAAAGGCCAAGGCCGTGGCGCCATGAGCTATGGCGCCACTACCATAAACCTAGCGCAAAGCGCTTCAAGAACTTGGCCAAAGGCCAGCCATGGCGCCAAGAGCCATGGCGCCATGAAACTAGCGCAAGGCGCCAAGAGCCATGGCACCATGAAACTAGCGCAAGGCACTTTAAACTTCGCTTTGGCCAATGGCCAAGGCCGTATCCCCTTGGGCTATGGCGCTATGCACTCCTATGCACTTGCGCCCCATAGGCGCTACGATCACACTTGGTCGCGCCAATCAGTCATGCGACTCTACTCAACTCAACTACGCAATGTCCGCGTATCACTCGAGACATCAAAAAACATCACACGGGGGGATAACTTTAGGGGTATTGGTCTGGCGGTCCACGGCAGTTGAAAGAAACTGATGGAGATAGTGGACAGTTACGAGAAGATGGCGCAAGTGGGCATGTTCTACACGACTCAGGCAGTTGCAGAAACCAACTCATGTCCTCCACTCCCCCACTCTTCCACAACTTCCACCTTCTCTGTCGAGAGATCAGGGTGAGTTCAAAACTATAAATAGAGGCTTCCTCTATCTCCCAAGGCAGAACGTTCAGAACGGCTAGAACACAGAAACAGAAACAACCAGAATATCAGAGCCTCAGAGAAAACACACCTGAGAATCAAAACACGTTTCTAGCCTTGGAGATTTGTAGTCGACTTCACGACGGAGATCTTGAACTCTTACACCCAAAACACATCCTCAACCTGATCTCAAGTTTCTTCGTTGTTTCCCTCCCTAGACCAACCTCTATCCTCTCTGTGACCGAAGCAAGACGGGAAAGGCCATTTTCTTGGTTTAGGCTTGTCTTGTTCGACTTTGATCTCCGAGCACTACGAAAGTACCCAGAGACGGTACATTGTTTTTGCAGGTAAAAACAGTTGGCGACCACAGTGGGAGATCATTCTCTCGGTTCCAGGGAAACTCGCTCAAAGATGGTTGAACTTAGGTCGGGATCAGACGCAAAAAAAAAAACCCAACTCTTCAACTGACGGTGTTGTAGCCTCCAACGCAGCACCTACCAACCCACCTGCATCCAGCAATACACCCAATATACCTGTTACCCAAGATACTTCCTCTTCAATACCTATCATCTAGGCTATACCCATCACCCCAATAACTCCTAACGCTCCAACCCAAACCTCTGAGAAGAACCCTTCCTCCAAGACTAAGGTTGGCGCTACCACCAAGAAAGAGAAAAGAGTGTCGGGAGCGTTAACTATGGATGAGTCGGCCAAACATCAAGATGTCCTCGCAGGAAACCATGACAAGATGTTCGAGACGCAACTAGGGATCCTGGATTGTCTCAAAACTCTAACCTCGAAGTTGTTGAATCCACCAGTCAAGGGAACCCCTGAGGCAGCGGCTACAGTGCCTACTCGTCCGTCATCCACATCCAAGGTGATAGAGCACCTCCTTCTTTGGAAGAGTCTCAACAAAGAGAAGGACAACCATCCCCCTACGTCACGACAAACGACCTGGAAAAGCTACTACGAAATCGAGAAAGAGAGGTGGCGCTACCTATCCACACCGAACACCGTACCCGCACGAAGTACGGAGGAAAGGCCCTGCCACGGAAGGTACGCGTCCAAAACGCACTAATTCAGCCCCGGGCCCCCCAAACAAGAACATGAACCAAGGAGGACCACATCAACCGGAGATGCGGAGGCAGAAAGACAGATCAGAGATACCAGACTACCCGTTTCCCATGGAGGAGGTACTAGAGTTGCTAAACACTCGGATCCAGGACGGGGTAATCGAACTCCCTTCGACTCAACGCCCTCCTACAACCGAAGAGGTAGCAAGCCTAAGGTATTGTTGTTATCACCAAGTTACTACTCACTCTACCAGGGACGGCTTCGCCCTTAAGCGGATTTTCCAAGACAAGATGGAGTCCGGATAATTGCACTTAGGAAACGAAGGAGTATATCAAGATCCTCTACCCGTTCGGGCATTCACGTTCCCTGAGCAACCGGTGAATGAGAGAGTGGAGGAGATAATGTACCGACTATGCGAGACTCTATTTCTCTCGAAACCACAACGGAAAGACATATTCACGACACTCAGCATAGTGGTAACAGGGAAACGCCTACCTTTCAAGGAAGTCAATGAGCAGACGATGTCCAAACAGGAGCCGAAAACACGAGGATAATGCTGGGGACTCCTTACGACCACCCGCGTGTCTGATGGTAAATTCTCAAAGACGCTCATCAACCCAGGATCTCCAGTGAACACCATTTCAGTCAAGACTCTCAGAGCCGCCAACATCCCTCGAAGCAGAGTCATCCGTGCCCCTGCCATCATCAAAGGTCCTGACGGGGTTGAAGTACGGACTTACGGATGGATCGACCTTCCCGTTGAAATCGCCACGATCCCAACCATAGCGGAGTTCCACATTGTTAAGGGAGTCCTCGAGAGCGACATGATGCTGGGACGCCCATGGATCTACAACAACCAGGAGACGCCCCCCTGGAGTTCATGGAGCGTTTTGTACAAAAGAGCAGCAAGGCTCCTGCAGAACCTAGAGGAGTCGATGAGGACCCCCTCGATCAAGAAGGTACTTCGTCCACCCCTCTCTTATTTGATAGCCTACATTCACCGAGTCACTGGGGACTCACCACGAGGAAAGCTACTCGAGAGAAAAACCCTGGAAAACCGGCAGTAGACATCGGCACACCCATAAGAATCTCCATCAAAGCCCTTCCGGAGTCTGGAATTGTACGCGACAAGCCCCGAGGAGAAGGTGAACTCATCCCCTATGATATACCACCCGAAGTCTTAGAAACCATCCCAGACTTCAAAGAATATGCAGAACTGTTCAACCTCAAACAAAAGGCGGGGGAGAATGCAGTTACATATGCTACCACCCTAAAGGAAGAGGAAGTGCCAAGGACACCAACCTTGGAGGAACCAGCCAAGTATCGAGACGATCGTCCGGAAAGAAGGATCAAGACCCAAGTTGAAGTCTCGGCTCATCTCGAAACTCTAACCATGAAGCCGTCAACGAGTTCACAAGCCAAAGGAACTCCCAGTTCTGCTACTAATACGAACACCGCAGCGATCCCCGTCTAGGATGACGAGATGATCTCTACTCAAGGATAACCTCAACATGGAGAGAGCCATAACTTGGATATGCCGCAAAAGACGATTTGAAGAGACCACTCCAGAAACCAGAGGAGGAGACGACGCCAGTTCACCAGCACTGACTAACGTGCCCACACAGGGTGTAGAGGGCCCCCTTCCCCAAGGGGGGAACATAGACACCACCGAGTACTGAGACTCAGAAATACCCGGAGCCCCACTGGCAGAGCCTGCACTTGGTACATCAACCTTACCCGACATAGGAGCTCTACGAAATGATCATTGTCTACTGAGCCCTCCATAAAAATAGAAAAGACTCGCCTCGCCTGCACCAGCGCTACCGGAGAGGGCCAAACCCCTAAGAAGCGAAGGGGCTTGTGATTCCGATGGAGACATCAACCTCACCAACGAGCAGTACATCAACAACTTACCTTCCGTGAGTACCATCACCGAAGGGAATAAGGGGAAGAGTCCAACTACAGAGGTGACACACCCGGAGCATACGACTTCGAGCTCGCTTTGAAGACTTCAGGTGACAGTATGGGTCGAATCACAACACAAGTCACGGCGCCACGGATCACGATGCCACAAGCTACGATACCACGGGTGATGGCGCCACAAGTCACGGCGCCGCAACTGTTGGAAAGGGGTAAATCAAGCTCATAGTACCCATGGCAACAAAGGACTTACCAACAAACACTGAAGGGACGGACAACTCCATCATCACTAATAGAATGACGACGAGACATAGGAACTTCCAGAGTTACCACTGCAGCCAGCCAGGAACTCCAGGTTTTGGACTCTCAAGACAAACCACTCTGCTACTCGATCGAAAGAAACCCCCGGAGAACCAAGAGGAGGGGGCGCACCTCTATCCCGTCCACACCAACCTCCTATCCAAAAGACCCCTCTCTCATGGGATGCTCCTCACTGGAGGAAGTTCGGACTTCAAACTATCGAAGCCGCAGGGTGATCAACCACAACCGTCTCTGTCTTGCTAGAGGAAGATCCAAGCAGTAAGGATTGAAGAAGCTCGTGATAACAGGAGACCCGTTAGCAAACCAGATAACAGGGTATTGACACACTACAACTCAAAGGGTCCCAAGAAAGAATGTGACCCAACCACAAGATGCAGATCTGCAACGACAACCGCGAGGAGTACGAGGACTGAAGCCTATATAGGATTCCCAGACTCATCATCTTCGACGAAGTACTGGAGCTATTAGACGTTTGAATAAGGAAGGGGCAACAGGATTACCCCAACCCGATGAGTCTCAACAACTAGAGAGAACATTCTGCCTCCTCGTCCTCGAAAGGCCAATACACATGTGTCTGCACGAGGAAAGGCGAACTCAACAAGAGGCGCTGATAAGATATCAGAAAACATAGCTGGGGACTCCTCGCCACCGCCGCTCTTCACCGGCTGCCACGACCCAAAAGGAAACGTGAAGTACAACGGATGCTCCCTTGTCTCTACCAAAGCGCTTCATCATCACGGGAAGAGCCTACTCGACCAGAGATGTCCATACAACATGGAAATACCCGCTACTCAGCGTTAGAGTTACCAACCAAGTACGGTAAACCATATTGTGGAGAAATTATTTTATTTTGGGTCTCCATGGAGCAAACCTACTCTGGAGACAAACAAAAACGTGCTCACGACTACGTACCAAATTCATTGTACGACAACCTTAACGAAAATGAGCAACGCGGAAGATCAGTAAGAGATATGAAGGTGAATTTTAGACAACCTCTTCCTTCAGGTGTATTATGTTATGTGTAAAATTTTCGTGGCAATCCAATCCGTGGATCAAGAGATATGGCGCCAACATTACAGCGCACCTAAGCAAGTAGACAGGACTTACATACGAAACCAAAACAGTTGCTGCAGAAAGCTCGTGAGGATCCCTTGGGTAAAATTTATACACAAACTCTGTTTTGATGTCTACAACGTTTTGGTAAAATTTCATACAATAACTCCATGTGGTTTGAGAAATATGGCGTGAACATTGGAGAAAAGAAGAGTTGTCAGAATTTCCTGCGCCAGCAACTTCCGTCGCGAAAAAACCACCGGTTTGAGAAATCCACAAGGGATTTTGGAAAGATTTTCGGACACAATCTTTCTATGTATGTCTCCCAACACATACTAAAATTTTGTACCGATCCACCAAGGGGATTGGGAGATACGACACAAACCCTACAGCACACGCGAGACGCACAATCAGGAATCATGTGCAAGACCACGCCGAGTACTGCGGAAAATCTACGAGGGGCCTCGAAGAGTTTTTTGAACACAATACTTCCCTGGATGTCTACTACCACGTGTAAAAATTTCGTGGTGATTAAACCATTGAGTCAAGATGTATGGCACAAACATCAGGAGACACGCAAGACGCGGACTGCCGGAGTTTACAACGAATAGACTATGGTGCAAAGCTCACAGCGCCAACCTCCACGGCGCCACACCCCATGGCGCCACACCCCATGGCGCCACGTCTCATGGAGAAACAACTCATAGCACCAATGTCCTCCTACAACTTCACTACTCAGTAAAGACGGCAAGGTAAACATCTTCATCAAGTAGTTCGCCTATTTCGACACCAACA
>JAJJMA010103070.1:0-21198 GCA_023529015.1 Papaver nudicaule | reverse complement strand
AAAACACTGCAAGTATGTGTATATACAAGCATATACGTGTGTTTCCCTTGAGGGAGGAGCAAGTTAATGGTGCCACAAGTCGTGGCGCCGCATTCTTGGGCGACTACGGCCAATTCGGTGGCGCCATGTATATAGCGCCACTTATGCTCATGTATAAAGAGAGATTTTTGTTGCGTATGTACTCTGATAAGTGTGCATGCATAATTACTCATGTTATTAGAGAATATAAGCGGGAGTGACTTACTCGGAAATGTTTGTGTGTTGCAGAGAAAACGAGATGGTGGTGTCATTCCCGTGCTTCCTGTCACTAGGACGTCTAGCTCTGAGGACAAGTTCTTCGAGGCGTATAAAGGAATTGGCAGGACGACCACTCCACTTGTGATCCGGGACAACCCTGGGGCTCGCTTCGCTCCAAGGTATAACAGTAAGACCAGGTCTCCGTCATCAATTGTTGTGCCTGGTGAAATCATCAGGTTCTCTTTGCAACGAGGTGAATATGATGCTTCCCCTATTGACTTCTGCGCTCCTAGAGCTCCTTTGGACCAGTGGATCCCTTGGTTGGACTCCATGCTGAACAACGAGAAGGTGTATAATATCTTAGAGGAAGTCGGGATTGTGCATGCGGTGCGGGCGTCCGGAAAGCTGAAGGTGCATGTAGACGTTGATGGCATCGTTGCTTTCGTCTCCCGCTGGTGTGGATTCACAATTACTGCCGTTGCGGGCTTTGGAGAGGTCGTCATTTCTCCGGAGGCAATATCATCTCTGTACCATCTTCCAGTACTCGGGATACTTCCGAGGGACTATCCGGGACTCCCTTGTGATGTCGTGGTTGATGAAATAAATGCGAAGATTAGAGATCTTTATTTTCCAAATGCTTCTGCTGACGAGAATTACGCTAGGTGGATTCATCATTGGTACTCGTCTGGAGGTAGGAGTGATGCTCTTAGTAACACCAAGGTTATAGCATCATTCCTCACACTCTGGTTGTCACGGGACATATTTGAGGACGATCCTGTCGGGACACTGAAGCCTTGTGTCGTCCCATACGTTGTTCGGCTGGCGCAGGGTACATCTTTGCCAATTGGTAGTTTATTCCTCGGGTCCCAGTACGCGCATCTGAGTGCTTTGGCTAGGAGTATGTCTAGCTCTTCCACTGGTCGTATTTCGTCGTTCATCAACCTCCCCTTTCTTCAGGCTTTCTTGTGGGAACACTATGCGGATTACGCCCCACGGGGTGGTTTCCCTTAGGATTCGCTGGAGTACGTCAGGATCATGTGCTGGAGTGACAAATAACCTAAGGACTCGGTAAAGTTGATAGATTTTATGGACATGGATGAGTGCATCCGTTTTCGTCCATGGTGTAACATTCCTGACGAAAGAGTCTTTCAACTCGAGGTTGCTGCAGAGGCTGAGGAGGTTCTCTTGTATTCTGGCTCTCGCGGTGTCACTAACATCGAGTACGACGGGCAGCAGGTGTTCATGTACAGTAGTGTCTCGGGTTTCATCTTTGGCTTTTATCAGGGCAGGTTGGTGAGGCAGGCGTACAACATTGACATGGCGGCGCGATTCATGGGATTCAACCAGGACGTGCCTTTGGACCGTTCCCTCCCTCCGTCCAAGGATGATTTACGCGAATACTTAGACCCCACTCAGGATCCGGGAGGAGGGTTATCTTCTTGGTGGCTGGTAGACTAGCGAGGGTCACTCCCGAATACATCAATTCTGGGATTACACCTTGAAGGTTCTGGGCAACTTTGTGAAGAAGGTGAACACGAGTGATAGGCCTACTTTTATCCTGACACCCCAGGTAATCTCCTTTCTGATTGTTCACGTATATGCTTTGTTCGCCTTGCATAGGTTAACGGTTTTATCTCCCCTGGTGACAGATGGCGCCTCCTCCGGTTGTCCAACCTAAGAAGAAGATTAAGTGTAGTAGGATGGAATTACCTGAGGGTCGTTTCGTTTCTCTTTCCCCCATGATGAGTTCGTGTCCCTTCCCATCTCGGGTAAGTTGTTCAAACCCCGGAGGGGTCTCTTGTCCTTTATAAATGTATCTCCTCCCTGGCTGATCTTCCTATGCCGTTTTGTAGGGTCCGGTATCAAAGGAACGTGAAAATTCCACGGAGTCCCCAGCTGTTGACGTCGAGGTGAGAAATGAGGTAGACTAGCCAACTGGTGTGAGTCTTCGCGCTTATTCTCTTCCTAGCGAGGCCAATGGTCGTGGATTCGCCTAGGTAAGGCCTGTCGGAGCTTGCTTCTTTGCCGGTTGTTTCTCTTTCAAGGCTCGCCTTTGTATAATCAGTGTTGACTAACCATTCGAGGTCTTGTGTCCGTAGGGGCAGGAGAATGAGGGTCGCGTTGAGGCTGCTACTGTCTCGGAGATCGCGGGAACACTAAAGAGTGGGGAAAGCTTGAGTGACGACGTGGGGACAACTGTTCCCGGGGTGTTGGCGAAGTCGCTCTGGAGGGTTCGGGAGCGGCTTTCCCTCTGAGGCAATCACCAGGTGGCGGTGTGGATGTCGCTCCTCCAAAGGTTGTTAGCGAGACTGTTTCAGCTGGAGCGGAGGTGGCTATCTTTTCAACTGAGAAGACATCTAATGGCGGTGTGAATCAGGAGCCTACCTATCCTGGCGCCGGAGTTGCTTTCCCTTCCTTCGCAGGCAAAGTTCGTCATGGCTACGCCTTGGTAGGCAACTTTCCGGTGTTGAATGAGTATCAGACATTATATGACCGGATTTGGAGGAAATTCGGCCATATTACTCGTAACGGGGAGAAGCGACTACTTTCTGAGTCGATAGTCGGTAGTATGTTGTCGAGGGTGACCGAGATGATGGCCCAATCCATTGGCTCCGCGGATCCACTTGATGTCCAAGATTGGGAGGATTCTATAGCTGCAGCCGAGTTTAAGGATTTCAATGTGGCTTAGCTGCGTGACAGGTTTGAAAGGGCCAAGGCTCAAGGGTCTCAGGAGATTCTCCGGGAGAAGGAGAAGAAGGTGGCGGAGTTGAAGGTTGAGTTGCAGAGGGAGGAAAGGGAGCTGGAGCGGCTAAGCTATTTTACAAAGGTGGACCTAGTGGGGTCTTGAGTGATATTCTCGACTAGTGGTTGCTTTTTTTTCTTTTTTGTTTAAGTAGATAGCTTCTTGTCTTTCGAACGTTGAATAGGTTGTAGGTATTTTCTGTTGATTGGATAGGATTGTGTTTTCTAAGAGATATTGAAATGAAATACTTTTCTTAATTAAATCTGCTAAAATGGAAATCCTATCTACTGCACGCCATGATGCGCTGCTTTGGAGGAATGCAAATACAATAAACAGGAGGCTTAGTGTCGTCCTCCTTTAGGTTTTTGGTGAAACCTTGCTAAACCGATTTCAATCCCATGGCCAATGTGGCGTGGAGTGAATCATGGTTAGGCAGAAGCTCCTTCGCCTTCTTGCGAAACCTTTCCACATATGCAACTGCGCTCTCCCCCACCTCTTGTTTGAGGTTGAACAGTTCTACATATTCTTTGAAGTTTGGGATAGTCTCTAAAACTTCCGGCGGTATGTCGTAGGGGATGAGTTCGCCTTCTCCTCGGATCTTAACGTTGTACGGCTTGTCACGTACAATTCCGGATTCTTGAAGGGCTTTAATGAAGATTCTTATAGCTGTGCCGACATCTACTGTGGGTTTTCCTCTCGAACGGCTCTCCTCGTGGTGAGTCCCCAGTAACTCGGTGAATGTGGGCTATCATATAAAAGAGGGGTGGACGAAGTACCTTCTTGGTCAAGGGTGTCCTCATTGACTCCCTTGGGTTCTGCAGGCGTGACTACTGCCTCCGCGATGCTGCTCTTTTGTACAAACCGCTCCATGAACTCCAAAGGAAGTGTCTTCTGGTTGTTGCAGATCCATGGGCATCCCAGCACCATGTCGCTCTCGACGACTCCCTTAACAATGTGAAACTCCGCTATGGTTGGGATTGTGGCGATTTCAACAGGAAGGTCGATCCACCCGCAAGTGCGTATTTCGACCCCGTCAGGACCTTTGATGATGGCAGGGGCATGGATAACTCTGCTGCGAGGGATGTTAGCGGCTCTGAGGGTCTTGACTGGGATGATGTTCACTGGAGATCCCGGGTCGATGAGTGTCTTCGAGAATTCAGCATGAGAGAGGCGGGCGGTTGCGAGGAGTCCCCAGCCTTGTCCTTCTGTTGGCTTCCCCTTCTTGGGCATTGTCTGTTAATTGACTTCCTTGAAGGGTAGGCGTTTTCCCGATACTACCATATCGAGTGCTGCGAACATGTCTTTCCGCTGTGGTTTTGAGAGACAGAGAGTCTCGCATAGTTGGTACATTATCTCCTCCACTCTTTTGTTCACCGGTTCCTCAGGGAGGGTGAATGCCTGAACTGGTAGAGGATCTTGGTATACTCCTTCGTTTCTTAGGTGTAATTCCCCGGACTCCACCTTGGCTTGGAAAATTCGCTTAAGGGTAAAGCAGTCCTTGGTAGGGTGAGTAGTGACTCGGTGATAGCGACAGTACCTTGGGCTTGCTACCTCTTCGGCAGTAGGAGGCTGTCGTATCGGAGGGAGTTCGATTGCCCCGTTCTGGATCCAAGTGTCTAGCAACTCTAGTACTTCCTCCATGGGAAATGGGTAGTCCGGTATCTCTGGTCTGGCTTTTTGCCTCCGCATCTCCGGTTGTTGCGGCCCTCCTTGGTTCATGTTCTTGCTCGGGGTCCCTGGAGCTGAATTAGTACGTTTTGGATGCGTCATTTCTGTGACAGGGCCTTTCCTCTTCCCTCCTTCGCTGACGGCGCCCATAGAGGGCAAGTTGTTATTGTATTGCTTGTTGATTAGCCTCCTATCGCCGCGAGTGACACAGGTCTTTTCACTTCTAAGGGGTTTAATCCTTTCTAACATGGCGGGTGCAGTGGTGGCGGACCTCTTCGCAGCTTCATGGAGTTCAAAGAAGGTCTGAAAGCGGAGGTTCTCCAAGAGGGCTCGGTATACGGGAATCATTCCGTTGATGCAGAGTTCCACCAACTGCTGTTCCGTGACGTTCGGGTCGTGGCAGTCAAGGGCTTGGATTCTGAATCTCTTGACGTAGTCGTTCGGGTGCTCGCTAGGTCTCTGGAACATTCTGCCGAGATCGGATAGTGTTATCTGCTCAGACACGAAGAAGTACTTGCGGTAGAACGCACTCACCATCTCGCCCTAGGTCCCAATACTGTTCGGAGCAAGATTATTATACCAGGTATAGGCTCTTCCAGTGAGAGACTTCGAGAATTATTTGATCCTCAAGACATGGTTGTACCCGTGTTCCCCCGGGGATTCCAGAAATCGCGAGATGTGTTCACGTGCATTCCCAGTTCCATCATACAAGGAGAACATGGGCGATATATATCCTTTGGGGAGGGCAATCCTCTGTACTTTGTGCGGGTACGGTGGCCGGTGTTGGTGGATAGGTAGCGCCATCTCTCTTTCTCGATTTCGTAGCAGCTTTTCCAAGTCATCTGTCGTGACATAGCGGGATGGTTGTCCTCCTCTTTGGCGAGATTCTTCTGGGAGAGAGGGCACTTCGTCATCTCGGATGTGGATAACAGTTGAGCGGGCACCTGTAGTAGCAGCTTCAGGGGTCTCCTTGACTGGTGAACTTGACAGCTTCGAGGTTAGAGTTTTGAGACAATCCAGGATTCCTAGCTGAGTGTCGAACATCTTGTCTTGACTTTCTGCGAGGATGTCTTGTCGTCTGGCTAACTCCTCCATGGTTAATGCTCCCGATACTCCTTTTCCTTTCTCGGCGGTAGTGTTGACCTTAGCTGTGGAGGAAGGGTTCTTGCCAGAGGTGTGGGTTGGAGCATTGGAAGTCACTGGGATGATGGGGATAACCGAGATAATAGGTGTTGAAGGGGGATTATCTTGGGTAACAGGTGGCGTAGCGCCGGATGCAGGTGGGTTGGTAGGTGCTGTGTTAGAGGCTACAGCACCGTCAGTTGAAGAGTTGGGGTTTTTGGTGTCTGATCCCGACCTAAGTTCAACCATCTTTGAGAAAGTTTTCTGGAACCGAGAGAATGACCTCCCACTATGGTCGCCAACTGTTTTTACCTGGAAAAACAATGTACCGTCTCTGGGTACTTTCGTAGTGTTCGAGATCAAAGTCGAACAAGACGAGCCTAAACCAAGTCAATGGCTGTTCACGTCTTGCTTCGGTCACAGAGAGGATAGAGGTTGATCTAGGGAGGGAAACATCGAAGAAACTTGAGATCAGGTTGAGGATGTGTTTTGGATGTAAGAGTTCAAGATCTCCGTCGTGAAAGTGACTGGAAATCTCCAAGGCTAGAAGTGTGTTGGGTTGCTCAGGCGTGTTTACTTCTGAGGCTCTGGTTTATTCAGGTGTTCTGAATATCCGGTTGTTTCTGGAAAGATGTTCTGCCTTGGAAGATAGAGGAGGCCTCTATTTATAGTTTTGAACTCACCCTGATCTCTCGACAGAGAAGGTGGAAGTCGTGGAAGAGTGGGGGAGTGGAGGACATGAGTTGGTTTCTGTAACTGCCTGAGTTGTGTAGAACATGTCCACTCGCGCCATCTTCTCGTAACTGTCCACTATCTCCATCAGTTTCTTTCAACTGCCGTAGACCGCCAGACCAATACCCCTAAATTAAGTTATCCCCCCGTGTGATGTTTTGATGTCTCGAGTGATATGCAGATATTGCGTAGTTGAGTTGAGTTGAGTCTGAGTAGAGTCGTATGACTAATTGTCATGACCAACGTGAGTGTGGTGCCTCCAGGACACGAGTATAGGAGTGGCTTTGGCTATTGGCCAAGGCCAGGAGTTCATAGCGCCATTGGCTTGTGGCGCCATAGCCCAAGGCCAACCTCCAAAGCGCTTTAGCGCTAACCCATTATCATGGCTCCACGGCCTTGGCCTTTGGACGAGGCTATTTTCTCTTGAACTCATGGTGGCTCATGGTTTGTGGTGCCATGCTATATGGCGCTATGACTTTGGCATTTGGCCAAGGTCAACTTTGTTGCAGCTGGTGCGTGCCGGCTATGCCTTGGTTATGGTGTGCGTGTTTACGCTACAACATACTTGAAGTCATGGCGTGTTTATCCATGGTATGTTAGACCATCCTGAGTTTGGGATGAGGTATGTTTACGCCTGTTTAGGTTGTTGTATGCCTCTCAGGGAGTTCTGGACAGGCCTAGAATTTCGATATTCCTGAGGTTTTCATTAAGACTCGAATGTTGAGTCGTATAAAGAGGAAATCCATGAGGATGCGTCTCTGTTAACTCTTCACCATGTACCATATAGTAATCTGGTTCTGATGCCGAGGAATTCGAGGCGATGTCGACATGAAGAAGATTAATGGGTTTAATGTGTTGGTGAGATTATCAGTACTGCACTATGATATCATCCTCTCCACCGAGGGTTATAAGAGAGAACTCATAGAGAGTTTATTCAGCTCGTAGAACGGGTTGCATTCTGAGCTATAGAGATGTGCCTGAATAGGCAATTGCCTCTAGGTTAGGCCTGGTTAGAGAGTGTTTTTACAACCTTGTCCCTCTCTCATTTTTCACCATCTACACAAACAAATTAGACTCTGACAACACTTGTCTTCACTTGCCAAACTCAATATTGTCGTCCTACTTGGCTACTCCAGCGTCTCCAGCCTAGAATTGGATAAGACCAATGACTCACTTCCCACTCAGTCAGCGAGTCCACTCTGATAATCCTACCGTTTTGTCCTTCATTAAATGCCCAACTGCATTCTCAGCTTTTATTGGTGACGTACCCCTTACCGCTCTGCCTAGTATGCTTTGCCGTTCCTCTCATAAGATGCGCTGATATGACTACATGCGGTTAGATGCCTATCTCTTCTCTTATTCAGACCGCCGATTGATATCATTATTGATATTCCACACCTCAGAGGTAATATTTCTATACGGCGTCACTTTTATCGTGTCCTTGATAGGTAAAGGCATTTTCTACACTTACAATAAGATTGAGGTAGACAAATCTAGTATTGCAAACATCATTAATAATTATCTAAAGAGAACTTTTATTAATGAAATAATTGTAGTACATGCTGAAAAAACTCCAAAAAGCATGAAAAGGTAAACTACTTTTAGATATAGTTTATATTAGGCAAAAGTAAGAACAAGTTCTCACAAGGAACCAACTAATCTATTTTATTTTGAAAGAACATAGACTAACTATGAGATACTAGCTTATTCAGCAAACTTGCTAGTGGAAGGCTTGTCATCTGTTTTCTTTGCATAATTGAAAACAACCTTTTTGCCATTGACAAGTTCTCTTATTTGTGTTTTTCATGAGAATGATCTCACTTAACAGTGCTTCCATCTGGAGCCCAAGCAAATCACAGTCTCTCATGTTTCTTTCATGCTGAGGAAACATCTCTCTGCAATGCTTGATGAGATCATACATAACATCACCGTTTCGCATATCAGCTTCTTTCATATTCTGATAGCTATAAGCATAGTAGCAAGCAACCTTAGGCTCTCTCCCTTTGATATTTGGAGGAGTTACATCTTCATCAACCCGAATTATCTTCTTTCTACTTCCTGTCATGCTGTACTTTCTCGATATTTCAGAGTAAGAAAGCAAGAAAAACACTTGAATGAATTTATCTTCTCTAGATTATGAACAAGTCAATATTACAATTCTCTCTTTCAGGCTCACAATCTGCTAAGCTTGCTTTTGCAATACAACGATTACCTCACAAACTTCTTCTCTAGATTTACTAGATGCCTTCGGTCTTGACTAGATTCTCAAACGAGAAATCTGAGTCCCTTCGGTTGCACCTTAGCTGCCTATGTATCCTTTTACAAGGAATCAAACAAAACGTAGTTCATTCTAATTGATCCATAGAACCCCCATCAAAGAGATACCTTGAACCAACTCACTACCACCCAAATAGGTGGGATGCAACCTTACACCTCTGCTAGGATGTCTTCCAGGATTTCATCCTCTATTGAAAGCCTTGTCTAGCTATTTATAGTGGTTTGGTTTCCCAAACCTCTAAGGAATATATTTCCTTAGCTAGGAATATTTCCTTGTCTAGGAGTATTTCCTTATTTAAGAATACTACCTTGTCTAGGATTCCTTCCTTAAAAGAATCCTTCTCTATTTGGAATTCCTTTCCCAAATAGGGTTCTTCCCTCAATTAACTTGAGATTAACTAAGTTCCTAAACCAAGAAGGATACACCTGTATCAATAACACACACACAAATTGCGAAAACATCTATCAAACATTATGAACAGGCAAATGAAAAACTTTATGCATAATAATTAATTTATTGATAGATGGTAATCAGAGCAAATACATCAGAACATATGATTGGTGATAGGTGTACAAAACACCTATTCAAGAGTACCTAATCTATGCACTTTAGTCGACTTAAGCCTCATACATTGTTTATTTTAACCATTTTCTATTTTGCAGGTATTTTGAAGTAATATTATAATAAATGAAGCAAATAACAACTTAACCATCACTTGGCGACTCTCGAAGTTGGTCGATTCAAATACAAGAAAAGAGCAAGGCTTGAAAGGTGTAAAAAATATGAATTACTGAGGGCAGACACACATCAAGGGGCAGCCAAAAGTCATAAATTACTGGAGCACCGGAGATTTTCTACTCAGAGGCACCACAGTTTAAAGGCACCGGGTTATTCCCAGCCACAGCACGGCATTAAGGGGTAACCCTTATCTTAATAAAATTCGCTGATTTCTTTAATTTATTCTCAGATCTGTGTCTGAAAGTTGAAACCAGGGGAAGAAGCAGATAGGAGAAGATGAAGGGTGAATCAGAAATCCACCAAAGCAACAAAGTCGAGAAGGGATGTGACTGCAAGTGTTGTTGCAGCACAGGATGGCTAGAATGGATGGCTTTTAGAGGTTACAGGGCTAGAGCTTGAAAAGGATGTGCGAATGATGAAGACATTGTGGGATTTCAGGTGTGGTTCTACGGCAGTGAGGAAGAAAATTGGTTGTTGATGATGATTGATGGGTGAAATTGTTGCTATGGGTTCGATTCAGTGGCAACAGGAACCACAGAAGAAGATTGAGCTGCTGTTGAATACAGTAGATGAATTGAAGGATAAGAAGCTGTACTGAACATCAGAGGATGGTTTTGAAGGTTGGGTTATGTCTGAATTTCGATGTTGAGTGTTATCTGTGTTGATCTGGTGATGAAGCCTGAACTGCGCGAATTTGGTGATGAAGGTGTACTGTCGGAAATCTGGATCCGACAGAGAAGAAGAGACGGTGAGCGTGCAGCTCACTCGTGTGTGGTAGGTATGGAGCTTGTGTGTGTTTCGCACGAGTGCAGATGGGGAGGCAGTCAGTTCTGCGTTTCCGACAGGCTAACAAGGATATTGGGCTTAGTTTCTGTTTTGGCCCAGACGAGTATAGGAAGTTGGGATCAGAGTTTTTGCTGGGCTTAGTAAGGATTTGTTATGGAAATTAGGATTTTGGTAGGTTTTTGGATGTGAATAAATAAGAGGAATTCAGGAGCAAGTGATATCACGCAAAGTTTGGAGAGGAGTTCTGTGCACGGTTCCGAGGCGGAGGAAAGCTAGGTTTTGGGCACGATTTTCGAGGTGGAACCTTGGGAGAAAGATTGGAGCTTTGCATAAGGAAGTTTTTATGATTTCTAGCACTTTAATTATGTTTTCTTTTGCTTTCAAGAACAACATGAGTAGCTAAATTTCTTTTTATTGGTTGAGGATATAGTCTTAAAATTGCAAGACATGTTTTGATTAATTATGGAGTTGAACTTATTCTTTTCATCATCGATATTATTCTACTATGTGGTTGAGTGTATGATTGATGTATTACACTAAGGTTGAATGTTTTTTGATTCAAGTGGCCAATTGAGTTAGATTATGTTTATACCTATTGCTAGAATTAGGTTTGGAGATACGAAATAGTTGAAGAACCTATTCATAAGTAGCACGATATGATTATTGAGGTGGTGATAGCTTCGATAATCATATGTAGGATATTACCTTTGTTGAATGAACCATTCATGGTGGTTCATTGCATTGATTAGCCTATTTCACAAAACTTAATGCTCTTAGAGAGTTGAACTCGATTACTCGATGTGTCGAGTTATTCTCTACGTAGTATTCACACATACATCGTTATGGTGTGTGATGACATTAGGAAATTCCAGAATATTTTCGCGATGATGTATTCTAGGGCTTTTGATGATGATAGAATTAGTTGATACTCCATGTATTATTCATATGCATGTTAAGCAATTTAAGATGAAACCTTAACCAATATTCCTCTCTCTTGATTACTTCATATTATTCTTTGCGTCTTATTTACTTGCTTTTATTTTATTTTGCTTTTAGTTTAAAACAACAAACATTCCCCCCCCAGGTTACTCTAGGATTCAAACATTAAAATAACAACCATTACCTCCTGTGGACGAACCTGTTCTACCTCTATATTATATTATATATATTGTGAAGGTTTATGACTTAAATATATTTGTGCGATTCGACACACATCAATTGGTCTGAACCTCAGACATAAGTTACATTAGGAACAACACCTTGATTAAAGTATGCACGATTCTGTTCATCAGTTTTTGCCATGAACAGTTCTCCCAAGAGATAGACTTGTTGAGTTATGAGAGTTTCCTTCATTTGCACTGTCTTTGCAAAACTGTCAGCAAGTACGCGAATATCCAGTCGAAACCGTTTACACGATTCTGCAGTACTATCAATGGACCTTCCATACCTACCATAATTTCTTCCCCTTCCAAAAGATCTCTTTTGAGGATTTTGAACATATCTCTTCTCCTTTAGCGAGGTCTCATTTTCATAGGGAGATCTTTTTCATGCTCATGCATAAAAATGAGTTTAGAAGGAGAGGACACCATAGACTGATCCGTCTTCTGTCTTGGTTTGAAATTCTATGAGTACATAGTATTTACAGACAAGGATCAATATGTGTCACAAAGATAGAAATTATTCAAATAATTGAAGATTTTCTTCTTGAATGAACTTGAAGGACTCAAGTGTGACTGCAAATATTTAATTTTAAATGAGGCACACTTATTACTAGATTCTTAAGTGAATCTGAACATTTAAATTTTCATAAAATGAAAATATATTACTCACAACTTATTTCCATCATCCTCATATTTGGACACAATTTAATGAGGATGAGAATACACACTTAGTGTGTGTGTGTGTGTGTGTGTGTGTGTGTATGTGAGTATCGTGTTCACCACAAGAATCTAAACATGTTGACATAAATGTCATACAATGTTTAGTCTTTAATTCATTCTTCCTTTTGGAACATTTTCTCTTGATAATCTGAGAAGAAATGTCGCGGTAGTTCCTTAATGGAATGGTAAACCCTTGTCTATTTAGAGACACAAATTGGGTTTGAGCAAGAAAATACTTGCTTCCGAAATGTTGTACAATTTCAACCATTTGTCCATTTTTTGCTGAGATTTAATGGCATGCCTGATTACCTTTTTTAACATACTACAATTTTTAAAAGTATGTCCAGAATTATGGCAGAATTTGCACATAACAGATTTTGCACATGGTTGATCAACCACTTTGGTACCATTCTCATGGTATGAAGGAACGGTGCAAACTGCAGTAAATGCAACATTAGCTGCTTCTTCCTCTTCTGATTCATAAGAGTCAGATTAGTCGTCAAGGTTACTGCAAGAACTCTGTTTCCAGTGTACTTCCTAAGATTAGGATATTCATTGGCAAGATGGCCAAATCCTTTGCACTTGAAACATTGTGGTTGGTCATCACTGTGGACTTCAGGTTCTACCTTGTTTTTGGAAGCAACCGGTCATGTGGACGCTTGGCTTTCAGACTTCTTTAAAAAACGTTTGTTTCTCTTTCTTAGTAAGTCACGAAATTGTCGTGTGATCAGAGACATGGTTTTGTCTAGCTCATCATCATCACTCATCTCGTCTTCAGATTCTTGACAAGAGTTTTTCTGAGTGTTTACGTTCTGATTAATGTCTTTTGTATTTTTCTCACTTTTAAAAGCAATATTAGTCTTTTTAGTGAGTTGAAGTTCATGATCAAAGATACGTAGTTTTCCAACTAGAGAACTTCTGGTTAATACAGACAAATCATTAGATTCAAGAATTGCATGTTTTTTGACGTCATATCTTGGGGGTAATGATCTAGGATTTGGAGACAATATTCTTTTCAAAAAAAAAATTCCCTAAGAAAATGAGGAATTAACAATTTCGGTTATTTTGAAGTAAAAATCTTCACAAAGTTCATCATCACCCATTCGAAGGTTTTCCCATTGCGATGCAAGGTTTTGAAGTCTCGCTTCTTTTTGTGCAGAGTTTCCTTCGAATACAGTTTCAAGAATGTCGCATGCATCTTTGGACGTTTCACACGTAGAGACGTGATGATATAATTCTGGACAAACATGTATAATGGCACTTAAACCATCTGAATTCTGTTTAACAAGAGCTTTCTCATTATCATCAAATTGCTCAAAAGTTTTGTACACATCAGTGCCTTCCACTTTTGGTCGTGAATATCCATTACAGACTAGTACCCAAGTACCAAAATCAAGAGATAATAAGAATGAATGGCGGACTTCCACCAAAGGTAATTAGTCCCATCAAATCTTGGTGGTACATTAACTGAACTAGAATCATGATTTATGTTCAATACAAGTTACAAAAAGGATTGTTAACATACAGTGTTTTACAATATAAATGAATAAACAAATATAATGCAGAAATGTAAATCACACACACAAGATTTTGTTAACGAGGAAACTGCAATCCAGCAGAAAAACCCTGGGACCTCGTCCAGACCAAAATGAATACTCTTAAGAATTAATACACCATACACGCCTACTATCAGACTTCGGTCACGATGGCTAAAACACTTGATCCAATTAACGACAATCAAATGCTTCCCCTCAGTATTCCTGCGTCTCCAATCACAAAAGTGATCCCGCACATGTAATCCCTTGAACCTCCAATTCAAGAGTTGCTTCACAGTCCTTCGTGAAGACTATCGCCACCCGACCTCCAATCAGACGATTATGTTTCCTTCTGAGACAATGAATCAATACGGTAAGAAACAAAAGCCGTAGATTCAATAATGATATTCAACCCAATTTATCACAAATTAATTGTGCTGGTTCTGTGATACCGAATCAAGCCTATTGTGTTTTATATTAATAAACTGCTTGATTCTGAACAAGTTTGTTGTGTGTAATAAATACAGTACTTGTTCTCGTCCCAAAGACTACCAAGTCCTTACATGAATACAAAGGTGTTCTTGATGAAAATCAAGAAGCTAGGCAAGATAAGCAATCCAAATAAACAACTTGATTCCACTTCTAGAGTCTATCTTTTTTGGCACACGAAAACAACGTTTCGCGTACAAACCCAGGTCGATAGTAAGTCTAACTCCAGAAACTCTACAACACACCTTTAGTGTCAATGATATCAGAAGAGCATTGACATAGAATAAACAAGGTGATCTACTCATTCTTCTAGATATACGATCAATTGACTGCACTGCACCATTCTTAAATTTGGGAATTTTTTTACTCATCGTGGGTGGAACTCCAACGATGTCTTCTTTTGACTCTGATAATTAAGTTGGTACAATTTTATTTGACAAAGGATTAAGGGATAATCAAGGTATCTGAAAGTAAATAAAAATAGCTAAAATTATTTTAAAAAAATAAGTTTCTCAATTAATGTCTCGAGATGTGTTTATATTTAGGATTAATTAAATATTCAAGGGTTAGATGATGTTACTTTACAAAAGTTTTTAGGAGGATGACCTCGTTGTAGCCGGACTCAAAGATAACAGAATCGCTACAAGTTAGATCCACAACCTGGACTCTGTTGAGATTATTAGTCCCACATGGTATGGGCACTCTAAGATCCTGCGGTTAATAATCCTATGGGCCACTCCACTGATTGTCAATTGGTTTTGAGTTGGATGCCCACAATTTAATATGGTATCAGAGCAGGCTATTTGTGTCGAGTCTAAAAATGATCGCACCTCTACTCCGCGTCACCCCATTTTATGTCCACGTGTTAGACCCAACGAGGCTACACATGAGGGGGCGTGTTGAGATTATTAGTCTCACATGGTATGGGCACTCTAAAATCCTGCGGTTAATAATTCTATGGGCCACTCCACTGGTTTTGAGTTGGATGCCCACAATTGAATAGATTCAACCTCCTCCTTAGCTTAATTTTTTCTCTCGACATTTGTAACTTATTATAGAGAAGTGATCATGAGTACAATCTTCAACAAAAACTACAAACCCAAAAAGAAGAAATTAAAACCTTACAATAGACAAAGTAACAACCTACAAAATGGTCCTAGATACACAACGAGTTTAACAGGGACCATAATCTTAAAATAGACAAAGCAACAAACTTACAAATAGACCTAGAGGTAGAACAAGGAAGGAAGAGAAATCATAGCACAAACCTTACAGAGTTACAGTCTTCTCTTCTTCCTAGATTCTCATCCCAACTGAACCAACTCGCAATAGCTAAGTTACTTGAGGTCAGCTCTCATCCCCTTCTTGGCCTCGTTTGGAGAAGCTTTCATGACAAAGACAATACAGTATTGGAAAATGTAAAAAAAAAAATTCCTTTTACAGTGAACGAAAAAACTGCACACTTTCTCTGGAAAACAGGACAAACAAAATCTAAAGGGGGTGAAAAAGACAAGATATGTAAACTACTTTTGTACTACCTCAAACTAATCACACAAGTGTCTACGAAACCAACCCTGAAACCATATATGATAGATTGATAATCCATCCAGATAGATGGATAAATAAAGTTAAAAAAAGCAAAGTCAATCATAAATAAACACAAAAAGCAAATTCTATTCTCTTTTAGTCCCCACCCTCTCTGAACAATTCCTTAAAAAAATCCCAAACCCAATAACATAATCTAGCTTCCAACTTTCTTTTGAATCTCTTCTTCTTCTTGTTCTTTTTCTCTTTTAAGGGGGCCAGGTCAGGTCAGGAGATCAAAAAAGGTGTTTTTGATTCTCACTTTTTATATAAATGGGTAGAGATTTTGATTCACCTGAACAACTTCGTAGATTCTCAGTTGACTCTTCTACTTCTTCTTCAACTGAATCAAGTTTCCGTGAACTTGATCATGTCTTCTTACAGGTATTGATGCTATTTCAAGTCTGGGTTTTTCATTTTGGTTCAAGATTGTTTCTTTATAGTAGACTGGGTATGAAAAAAATTCAATCTTTTTTGCTTGCAATCTGCAAACTCTTGAATTGCAGTGGTTAGTTAACCTTGATTGTCCAATTGCTGTTGTTCTTATTAATGCCGGATGGATCATAGAATGGAACGAATGTAATGTGTTTTCACAATGTATTTCTTGTTGCCTGTTCTAACTGGCAAAGGAGGGATCTTTTTGATGGTTTAATGTGGTATCCGGACCCCTTTACCTGCGAGGGCATTTCGCAGGCTTGTCAATATTTATAGATGCAGCAGTAGTTGTGAATGATGAGTTAGGCGGCTAAAAACCTCGAATTGTTAGTAAGATGTGATTTCAATCTAGATGCTGCATGTGAGTATGATGGTTTAAGGAGGGTTTGACTGTGTTCATTAGATGCTGCATATGAGTATGATGGCTTAAGGAGGGTTAGACTGTGTTAATGAAACATAATTGTGATAGAACTGGTGCATATCATTTTTGCAAATTTAGGTTGTTTATGTATTAGAGATGACCCCTTTACCTGGGAGGTTCTCTTTTTGAGGTACACTATGGCATCCGAAGACCTTTTCCAAAAAGAAGGGTGACACTTGAAGTGTTCTAATCATTTTTAGCAAGTTGTGTCATTGGAATGACAAAAGAAGTAGATGTCTTTCCTTTCCCTCTATCTCTTTTATGTGGTCGGATTTATCACTGGACCATTGATTGCTGCTGTTTTTATACTCAGTGAACATGTAAATATGCTTAAGCGTATATGTGGAAGTGAACGCTTGTTGTTATGGGATGTTTGTCACTTCACTTGATCAGTTTTGTTCCGAAGAATGTTGCTGGTTACATTCTGCCAATTTTAGGATAATGTCTGAATTTAATGAAACCCCCTCGGAAGTCAGCCGAACGAAATATTTTTATTGGTGATTTAGCCTTTGGGTTATGCTCTAGTCAGATACTGGAGTCGAAAGAAACATGTCGCATTTGATTCTTAGTTACTTAGCTACTACACCTTGTAAGAAAGCCAAAATTTTGATTTGCTGTACACTTGGTTTCACTTTATGATGTATTTTGGTCTTGACCATGTTGCAGACTCAAACAAGAATATGGCTCGGGGAAGTACTGCATACTAGATTGAGTGAGGAGGTGGTTATTGCTGATTTACTTGCTGATGGAAAATTGCTGTATGTACTTATATGCTGCTTTGGACTCCGGTATCTGATGTCATTTTTATGATTATATACAGTATACTGGAGCATGTGGTTCTTATATGCTGCTTTTGTAATGGATATAGTATCATCTATCATATTAACATCCTCTTCATTTGTAAGTTTCAAGAACTTGTAACGACTTCAATTTTTATTTTATCTTGTGTATAGGTTTCAAGTTTCCTGTGTAGTTGGGAAAATGCTTTTGACCAAGTGTAAGGAGCTAAGAAATTCAAAATCTTATATGTGTGAAAAGGCTGAATCTGAAAAGAGAAGTTGGAGATACATGCCTTATTCTAATGTCGACTCGTTTTTGAAGGTAGGCGGTGCTAAAAAAAATCGTATCCTTTCAGCCATTTGAAATGTAGTATGTCAATTGTTGGTAATCTTAAAGGCTTACTTTGTGATTGATAGCACTCTGGAGCATGATATTTTGTAGTGTGATTGATAGCACTCTGGAGCATGATATTTTGTAGAAGGTTTCAAGTTAGTTGGGTAGTCAAATGTGGATTGGTGAATACTTTACTGCGCGCTCAATTATGGATAGGAAATAAATTTAAATGGGATTGATTTTATGATTTGCTTCTTATTGATTAGCAGATTCAAGGTAATAATAAAAAACCCCGAATATGCATTCAATTGATTTATGGATTGCGTCAGAACCTTTAGGGGTACCCTCTAACATCTAGCCATTACATAGTTTAATGTGTACCTCTTTCGATGAACCATCAATTTTCCAGAGATACCCTTTGAGTTCAGACCTTCCACTTCATATTACAAACTTCGGAGTTTCGAGTCTTTCAAAGCAGTGACCTTTGCTAATATAATCTAATCACATGCGAATCGTTTGAGTTAAACTATGGGAAGAGAAGTGTGTCCAATATTTGAGATTGTTATTCAAGTTGAATGCTCTGGCTCTAGTTCTGGTTCTGGTTCTGGTTCTGACATTTTTATTTTTATTTTTCATCATGTCTATAGATCTGCAAAGTGTTAGGATTGAAAGGGATCGATCTATTTTCCCCATCAGACGTCGTCGAGAAGAAAGGTAGTCGAAGAGTTTGCATGTGCATTCGTTCTCTCTCAAAGAAAGTCAGGTTGAGAGGCTTAAATGTAAGATATGGGACATTGAGCTTTTACACTTGTTCATTTTCAGACTACCTGTTCTGTTGTTAGTAAAGTACACTGAATTAACTTAATACGAGTACGAGTCTAAGTGCAGTGAGATTGTGTATATTTTTTGTTAGGTTCCAGATTTTGATGTTGTCACCTATACAATAGCCATGCCAACAGATATGGTTGGAGGCATCCGCAGAAGCTTGGAGAAAGCACAATATAGAATTTTGACCTCTGCTGGTTCAGATCCAGGCTTCGATTCAAAACCGAAATACTGTCAGGTGATCCATCAGCTCTATATTCTGTAATAATATATCAACCTCAAGTTGGAGATAGAGTCTTTGTTGGAAATCTCACGAGAAACACTTGTTTTATAATTCTCATGTCTTCTCTTTTTTTATCTGTAGAAAAACTGGGTTGCTGACTGTGTCAAACAGCATGATTCATATTCTGAAGAGTCTGATGATGCAGAAAGCAATTATAATGCACTTGGATTTGATAGCCCTGTTTCAAGTGTCGACTTTTCTCTTGGTAGAAAGTCCATATTTGCTGAAAATTGTATTTTGACACAGAGTACACCTGTGGTAGAAGCTCTGGGTGAAATGGAAAGTGAAAGTGGTGCATGTCAGTCTATCAGTATATTAGTGATGAACGGCCCACATCAAGAGCAGCACCCAGAAAGCAATTACCCGCCAAGAGCAGAAATAGTGAGAGATTACACATCGGAAAGAGATTATCTTGGTTTTGAATCGAGTAGTGCAGGTTTTGTTAGTAATGAGGGTGGAAACACGTTGCCGTTTAATTTACAGCGTGATATAAATTCTCTCTGTTCTAACTCAATAGATAGGGATTCAAGATATGAGCTTATAAGAAGTTTTTCTGAGGAAATAGAAAATTTTGAAGTATCTTCTACTGACAGCGGGAACTCTATCTCAGGTACAGTAGGAACAGTAGACTATGAAGATCCATTTGAAGCAGAAGATGACAGTTTCAATAGACATATCCCACAGCATCAGATTATGGACTCTGGTTCGATGGATGCCTGTTCTGTGAGTGATTATGAACCTCTGGAGATGATTGATTACGAGGATGTTGGGTCTGCCGGCAAACCCCTGACAGGCGCTGAATGTGGATCAGACTTTGGGAATACTCAAAACTCTACTGTTCTGGATGAAAAATCCTTCTCTGTCCCTATGAGTGATATACCAGGAGTTATCTACACCAGAAATGACCAAGCAGATCTTCCTGGTGGTGATGACGGGTATTTCACACAAATTCGTGAATCGGGTAGCTTGGCAGCTCAGGACATTGATAATTCGGAAAATTCCAGCTGGGAGAATGGAGTGATGGCATCTCCTTTTGGTTTTCCAAGTTGTCGAGAAGGGTCTGATGCTGATCCTAATGATGGTGATGGTACACGGACTCCCAACATTCTTTATGTAGATAAACTTGTTGTGCATCATAATCATGATGTTCCTTTAGGCTCTAGTGCACTAATACCAGAAAATGATCTTTATGAAACGCCAGCAGCAAGTGTTCGCATAGATAATAATGATCAGCATCTTGTTGATGATAAAATCTGTCTAGTAGATCACAAAGAAGCCACAAGTCAGGACAAGGATGTTGTCTATACCAGGGACACCATTGACAAGGTGAATTGTTGATGAACTCTTTCCTGTTATTTCAGTTTTTGTATTTAGGGAGGTGGTTAGTGGATGTAGGTGGACTTGCTCAGATTTTTCCAAATTTTGAGAAGTTAGAATCTCTTTTTGTTTTTCTTTTTTTTCCGATGCGTAAGTAACACGTTTAAACTATTTGATTTTGCTCTTTTTCTATTATCTGTTAATGTGAAACTAACATTATTTATGCAATTTAGGAGGATATAAAAAATCTGAAGATCGAGAAACATATGAAACCTCCAATGAGTAAGCAGCACAAGTCTATGATACTGAAATCAGTTGCTGGGGGAGTTACATTACTTGGTGTTTTTCTCTTATTTCAACTCAGGTATGTTTTTCACCGTCATTGTTCTTTCAGAGATCACCAGTTGTTTACCCCACTTAGTTTTGTGCAAATATGAATTCTTCGTTTTTCTTTTGGTCTTCTTCTTCGTTTTCGTAATTACAGGAGAAAGGGTAAAGAGAAGATTAAAGAAACACTTGTACCTTCTGTACAGATTAATAAGCCAAGTTCTGGAGAAGATTCCAGACAAAACAAACAACATGGTAACCGACTAGATAGAGTTTACCCTGGCGGAAAATTTAAATTTTAGTGTTAGATCAGATCAGAGTATAAACTGTAAGATAGAACAAATATAGACTTGCAGGTACAGAGTACAGTTTTAGTTACTTTAGGTACCACGGAATATGTTCAGATTCTTAGTTATTGAACATTCAAACACGGGAACTTCCAGATGCAAGGGTGAAGGTTTGAACCCGTGCGAATCGATTAGAGGTTGAACTGGTAACCTGCAGGTCTGCTCGACGAGCTTCCACTGTTGTATATGATTGCCAATGTCTACAATTCCTAATTCATACTGTTTATTCTTAGATTAATGTACCATGTATTGGAATTTACTTATCTCAGTGTATGAACATGTTCACTTCATTTTTAGAAATGCAAACCAAAGCAATGAAGGAAATTAAGTATTTGTAA
>JAJJMA010103058.1:0-15946 GCA_023529015.1 Papaver nudicaule | reverse complement strand
GATGGAATTTTACTTCCGACCTGTGCTTCACGATCCTCAAGTGAAGTCTTTCAATAGTCGTAGTCCAAAAGGACTTCGAGATGACGACCAACCTTTATGCAAGGATACACAGATGTGTGGAGGATTACGATTGTATCTTGCAGAAGGTCATCTATTTATAGTGATCACCAAGGGAGGCTTTGCTTAAAGTTTAAGCAACCTTGAGTAGGGCTCAAGCAAGTTCTGGAACTAGGAAAGTCCATAGCTTGATTACCCATTCTCAATCATCTAAGAACTTTGGACTACGCCAAAAGTTAAAGAAGACTCAACCTTGTTTGAAGGTTCGTGACTTCTGGTCCAATGCTTGTTTGGACATCGCTTTGCGACTTCTGGTCCAAATACTTAGTTTGAACATCGCTTGGATTAAGTTGTTGAATTCCATGGGGCAAGTAATGACAAGTCCGAGAACTAATCATGCCTAGACCGAAAACTTCAAGATATGGAGTTGGAAGTTTTCGCATGGCTTATCTGTACGCGTTCATAGGAGAACTCACTTGAGATAGCAACATCAGTGGGTTCAACCGAGCAATGCTCTAACAAAATGTTTGGCCAAGAGCAATCAAAGCAAATAATACTCGTAAGGTATATTTGGATATTTCATTAATTCGAAATATGGTGCTTACCAAATATGCTCCCTGGAAGGAGCTCATTTCGAAACGTGTCCTTTAGTTTCGAAAATCTCCTTAGGGCGGTTCCTATGGAACCAAGCAAATCAAAGGATTTGCAATCCCACGTGGCCTAGCAAACCAAAAATTGGGCAGTGGGAAAACTAGCAAATTTGATATAAATTGAGTATTTTAAGTTATTTTGTGGGTCCAAATAATAAAGAAAGATTTAAAAAACTAGATAAATATACAAGTGGGACCAAATTTTAATTAAAAAAGATTTGTTAAACTAAAAAGTAGGAGAGGTTAGGATTGTATCGATGGAAAATCCATCGTCGATGGAAAAACCATTTGTCGATGAAAATTCCATCGACGATATTATTTATATCTCACGTTGCGAAGTTGCAAATTTGCAACTTTGCAACGTCGTTTTGTCTCTTTGCTAGGTCCATAGCCAGCCAAAACACTCATAATTTGGGTTTTTGGTGTCCCATAGGAACTGGCCTTAAGCTATCATTACTTCCAAATATCTTCATCAGCTTTAACAATGTCGACATCACTTCCTAGGCTTTGCTGGACGGGCCAGAACGATCCTAGGTGGAAGTGGGATCTGGTCAACCGTGGTTCAACGTTCCGCATAAACGTATCATAACAGACGTTAACAAGCCTTGTGTGTTAAGCTTAAGTGAACACATAGGTTCAAGGAGATTCCGAATCACGCAGAAAGATATACCATTGAAGTACGGTGCATGATTCAACGAGTAATAGAAAAAAGTTGAATCTCCTGAATTCTTGATTCCAATATAGATGATCACGTTAATGATATCCAAGAATTCAAATCAAAACATCAAATGAATATTTGATCGAGTAGTATAATCATACGAAGATCTAATCACGTACAGTATTGATCAGAAATCACATGTCTACTAACTAGAGCAACTAACCATATTTCTGATTATGACTCAAGCCACCTTAGTTGTACATTGAAGATGAACTAATTCAAACTTCAAACTGAGAATATCAAACTCGTTAATTCGTTGAAGCACAAATCAAAATGATAGAGTTTGAACTTTGAAAATACGCATTCTGAGATAACCAAATTAAGGTTTCGAAACCTACATACTGTTTGGCAGAAACCAGATTAAGGTTTCGAAATCTAAAGTTCATATATGACCAAAACCGAATTAAGGTTCCCAAATCAAGTTTTCATATTGCGAAACCAAAGTGAGGTTTCGAAACAAGAAACACATATTAGACTCGTCACAAATGTTTGGTGTCGAACTTGAGATTTCATGTGGTCAAGAACCGTTTCAGCATCACACCTTTTTAGCCTTGACGCACAGGTTATATTTCCCAGTTCACACAAACTTTTAGGAAACCCCGGGGTATTTTCGACCTTTTAGAACTCACATGGTCAAGACACATTGGTCTCGATTCTCAAGTCATTGTTAGCCAGCAAACACAGTTTCGAACTCATGTTCTCTCATTGGTCACAATATTTAAGTTTCGGACCAATAGCTCACGGATACGAAAACCAGATTATGGTTCTGAAATCAAC
Organism: Papaver nudicaule; assembly: GCA_023529015.1. NCBI lineage: Eukaryota > Viridiplantae > Streptophyta > Magnoliopsida > Ranunculales > Papaveraceae > Papaver > Papaver nudicaule. The sequence continues at coordinate 13,744 of JAJJMA010103058.1, read as the reverse complement.
GTTTAGTTTTACCAAAACCTACATTGAGATTTCGAACATTGAAAATCCATAAGATGAGATAACAAGAATATGGTTTCGGAATCCAGAAGTATGATATCGCATACGAGATGTTCATATACAGAATCAAGTAAATGATTCAGAACCTCAGCATTCAGAGCCAAACCATGATGTAATATTCGATGCTCAGAACAACAATATATCGAGTCTACACAACATAAGTGTGAGTCACAATCTCACTTACTTTTAGCTCATACAAGTATTTTCTAATCAATCCGACAGAGTCAGACTAGGTAAGTAGAGACACAATACTGTGATGGATTAAATCTCGTAGTACTACCGAGACAACATCACACTGCTATATCCAACTCGAAGGTTTTAGGAAAAACCTTATATTACTTAGAGACGGAGAAGAAAAGAAATCTCTAAGCAATATGGAACGTCATAACTTCAACAACAATATCGCAAGCGATAAAGTGGAGTTATACCTTAAGACACATTGATCACAAGTGATCCAGTCATAACGTAAAGCTCAAGAAGAGAGTTATGTTTTTGTCTTTTCTAGCACAAGTGTAAAAGATAATGGAATCGTGTTATTTAGATTCACTAACTTCTTGAACGATGAAGCCGGATGTCTTCGTTTGATCTCCAGTCTTCTTCAACCCTTCAAGTAGTGATTCTAAATCCTACCAAAATCTTCCACAACCTAAAACTAATTCACTCATGACTTTACCTAATGTGTGTTGTTTAGCGGTCGAGTTTTGATCACTAAATTTGACAACTAAGCTTGACATACCAACACTTGGTGAGGTTGACCGAGCCACGCTCTAACAACAAGGAACGGTGGATGAGAATGAGGCATATCCCCTCAGATCAGAAACAATGAGTACGACATTTTCAACGCCAAGGATGGGAAGGACGGGAGGAGAGGATGAGATGGAATTGATTAACTACTACCGTCAGGACTTCAGCGAGATATCAAGTGTTATGTTTTATTAGATCTACTTAAGAAGGTTAGTACCACTTAGTCAAAGGTCCAATATGCTAATAATAACTTCCCACTTGAGGCCCAATCCCAAGTTCCAAGCTACAAAATTTTTCAATCAAGACCGTTACAATCAATTACAGTTCATAACTTCCCAATTTAAAGGCAAATAATATATTGAAACCGTTCATTGATTGACCCCCACTGGAATAACAATCTCTTACTTCAAATATGTATATTACTAACTTGCTAATGTTGTCTGAGTATGTTTTTATTAGGTACTTTATTCCGCAACCAGGAAGATTAATTTTCGTTTCGGTTTTGATTTTAATTTCCTCTCGGGTACATGAATTAGGTATAAATTTTCACAATAATTTTCTTTTCTACTCCATTACAACTAGTTTAATTTAGTTATGGATGGCTAGGTACAAATGATTTAAAATTTATTATTAATGGCTAGGTACAACTAGTATAATTTGATTACGAATGGTTATGTACAATAAATTGAGTTAGGGTTTGGGTTGTTTTGGATAAATTGATAAAATTAGATGATAAATTGGGTTTTGTGTTTTTGTTGTTCTGTCTTATTTAATGAATTGGATAAGTTTACAGCTTATTGTCTCTCGGGTACGACTGGTGTTATTGCTTATTGTATCCTGGTACAACTACTGTTGATTCTTAAACTGGAATAAGAATAACAGTAGAAACACTAGAAATTACTCAGGTACAACTGGTGTTGTTGCTCACTGTATCCTGGTACAAATAGTGTTGATTACTGAAACTGAAATAAAAATAACAATATAAACACTAGAAGTACCCAGGTACAACTGGTGTTATTACTTATTGTATCCTGGTACAACTAATGTTGATTACTGAAACTGAAAAAAAAAAAGAATGACAATAGAAACACTAGAAAGTACCCTAAGTACAACTGGTGTTATTACTTATTTGTCCTGGTACAATTAGTGTTGATTACTGAAATTGAACAAAAGAATAACAATGGAAACACTAGAAAGTACCCTGGTACAACTACTGTTGACTATTGAAACTGAAACACTAAAAGTACTCAGGTATAACTGGTGAAGACTACCGACAACTCTAAATAAATCAATTCTTGCTTGTTTACATTTTTCACCAATATTGAGATGTTTACGTTTTCACAAAATTTACCAATGTGTACTTTATAAAATTAATACTTATATCTGATAGTTTTATTGTAAATTTCCTTGTATTACTATTATTTTCAATTTATTTGTTTTTTTAGTTGAATCATTCAAAATCGATAAAAATGGTGTTGAAAGGAGCTAGGAAGAGGAAAAGAGACAGAGATGTGCTTAACAAGCAAGGAAAAAAAGTTCTAGAAGAGGAAAAGAGCATAGATCGAGTTCTACTTATCCAAATTCAGATTTTTTGAAGAGAGTTGAAATACGAAGAAAATGGTGAAAGAATGAAGTCATTCCAAGATCCGACGAAGAAGATGGCGCAAAATAGTGTTTGGAAAATAGGGATGTCAAGAGGCAGGACTTGAAAAGAAGGGTTCTAATCAATTTTTTGCATTTAAATAAAAGACGGGACAGTCCATCGACTTATCACACCTACAAATCTTGAATATTATTATGTTTGATCTCAATTTCTATAAAACCAAAAGAGCTCACTATCTACGATCTTCTTTGGTTTTAAAAAAAAAATGATCGGGAAAGAGAAGGAAGAAAGTAAAAAAAGCTAAAATTTTATTAGATTGAACCTAGCTGACGAAAGAGATTCACAAAAAGCAATTACTATATCAACAGTTCTAGTTTTACAAAATCGCTTATAAGGAACTCTTGCAGAAATCAACACGTTTTTCCTTTTATCTTTCTTCCACATTTAAGACACGTCACCAAAAAGGTTTTGGAGTCTTTTTTAAAGCGGTCTGTCTAAATACGGTTTGTTCCCTTAACTGCTTGGATGATGGTAAACTGAAATTCTAAGTGTTACTAATACTAATTTAAAAACCCGGCGGAATCGTCAATGACGAGCAAATGATTGTTTGTGCAATATGTAAATGCAAACGCAATGAAATGGAAAATGTTAAACATTAGATGGAAAAATGCTAGAGTAGTTGAATCCTCCTCTTAGCCATCCTAGATACTCAGCTAATGAAGTTGTTTTGTTCCCATAAAACGAGTCAGTGGTGGAGATATAAATCTTATGCTTCTTCAAAGGGATCTCGAATTAGATAGTATAAAATCAACCATAATATTAATCCCTAGCAATAGATGTCTCATTGCAGCATAACTAGTCACAAACTAATATTTTCGATTATGATTTCTCTTCAGCACTAGATGTCTTACGGAACAACTAGTCACATGCCAATACAATCTATTGAACATGAGTTGAGATGCAGCAAGATATAAGGGGTCCAACAACTATGGATATTTGACATAATGGATATAAATTGCAGCAAGAAATTAAACCTATCCATAAGCATGAAAACACAATAAGAACAACATCAAGAACATGAATGTTTATAAATGATTAAGGGTTTCATCTAAACCCTAGAAAGTGAAATTGGAACATAATGATAATTTAAATTTCAAAGAAAACTAATTAAATTGCTTGAGATATTTCTCACTGGATTTCCTTCTTTACACAATAACCTCCCTATTTATAAAAAAAAAATCACTCCAAATTGTTTCCAATAGTCAACTTTATAAAACAGTAGCTCAGAATAAATTCGTGTTGTCCGCTAGCTCCTTGATTTCTTCTTTCAAATTGCGACACCATTAATCGTTCTTCAAAGAACCCCCCAACTACTTTATTGTTGGCAATAGTGCCATATAATTAGTAGCTTTGGGGGTCGTGAGTCGTGAGCTAGGAAAGGGTAGGTTACTGTGGAATTGGTTGGGGGAGTGAACGGTGGTTTAATTCTTCTTGGGAGAGTAGGATTAATTCGGGGGAAAGAAGGCTAAGTAGGGAAATGGGTAGAGTGTCGCGGGAGTAGGAGATCGAAATGATGGAAGAAGATTTTTGTGCTATATGTCTGTTTGAAAGAGATGGAGGTTTTCTTTGGGTGTTAAACGTGAGCACCTATATCAGGTATTTGGGATAAGATATAGGTTTGGATTTTTGGTGCTAATCTTGGACGTTTTCCTGTTCAATTATTCTTCTTTCCATCCCATTACATAAGCCAACTCATTTTCCTCATATATTCTTTTACTATGTACCCGCAATTGTTTTCCCTTATGAGAATGTATCGGCTGCCTTGAAGTCTATAAATGGGATGCCGTGAAGACTGCAAACAGGATAACTACAAAAACTCACAAGCGATGACTTCTTCTCTTCCGTTCTTTTGCTACGCGAACATTATTTAACTACAAAAACTCACAAAAACAACAAAATAAAAGTTAAGGTACTCGATAACGACAAAATACAAAGTCTGACCTAAGAATGCAAAGATACTTTTAGTACCATGAACACTTACAAAAGGATAGAAAACTATACAATATTAGGCGTCTGCCACGATGCAAATCTTTTAAAACAAGAAAGGTTCGTACGAAGGTTCTTCGATGTCAGCTGGCGTTATTTTGACAAGGATCCCTTTGTCGTTACCGGTATACATTACTAAAAATAATGCTATAATGGTACGACTTACGCTTCCCCCGAGAATGTATCTACGCGTTCCTCGAGGCTTTCCAAAGTTACGTCTAACAATTGCTTATTTCCATGCACGCTTATCGACCCTATGTATGTGTTTTCGAAGTGTATTTTTTTTAAAGGGGTTTTCAAGAGTGCACTTTTACATGCTACTTAGTAATAGCAATAGTGAAACCGCTGGTGGGTATTTATTTAAAAATACTTCAACTATTGCTTTCTGGGTGCGATCTGTGGGTGAGTTTTCTCGTATGTGTTCCTCCTAATTTGGGGGCTTACAATAAGACTTTTCTTGTCGTGATCGGACGCGACTTTAATATTTAAAACAAATGTAACCGAAACAATAAATAACTGAAATTTTAAATGAAAGTTGTTAATTTCTTAAAGTAATTGGAAATTGTAAATGACTGAAAGAGTTAAAGAATCTTTAATGGACAAGTTCTGAAACTAAAGGTGTGGGAATTTAAAGTTCTTAAAATATATAATTGCAATAAGTGTAAAGGTGCGCCTATCTTACTACAGCTCAAAAACTATTTACCTGAAATGAACAACTCTCTCTTTTGATTAAGTGATTCGTCATCCTCTTGTCTATGTGCTAAAATGTAGTTGCTAGAAATCTAAACAACACACCCAAGTAACAATCTTAAGGTAAATAACTAAAACATCAGTAAATAAGACAAGATAAAGATAAATCTTGGGACTAAGTTTAACCAAGTTACAAGGGATGTGAGATATATGAGCTCACTTCCTTATTTTACATGGTAAGTGACCTACTCTTTCATAGAGATCAAGGGAAACTCCCCGATCATGTATGTCGCAGGTTGCAGGTACAGGGTTATTAAGATGCGACTAGATCCCAAAGAATTCTTATCAGTGGGTTGGGCTACATAGTTTTTGGGCTTGGACGTGGTTGTATGATACATATAAATATGGTATCCACAACTACCATTACGATGGATGTGCGTATAAAACATGATTCCCTCGAATGTTTGCTTAAAACAACCTTTATGGTGTTTGTTGGATGATAAGTCATAAGTTTTTTATAATGAGATTTAGGTTGTATCTCTTTTATTTAATCGGTACAAAATCTTCAAATTCAAGAAAAAGGCAGTGGTTATGCTCTTTCTTGCCTGGAGAACAACAATAAATGGGGGAGAGTTCTTGAATGAGCTTGTGCTTCATTAATATAATCTATGAGGGGAGTGTGGTTGTGGAATTTGGAGAGAAGATTAGTTAATTTCCCCACGGTGAAAAAGTTAAGATGGGAAGCTTCATATACTCATCAAAGTGGAGATTTAAATCCAATTAGTCTCTTAAAGGCTATTAATCGAGTTTTGATGAGCCATAATTCTCTTACCACAATGATTATTCGAAAAGAAAAAAAAATCTCTTACCACAATAATTTCTAACCTTGCCAACGTTGCAATAAAAAAGGAAAAAAAAATCTTAGTAGTTTACTACCAGTTCCATGTAATACTTCTAGAGCAATGTCATAGGAGGTGAGAATTATTATACGCGGTTATCACCATATTTAGCCAAAGAGAGACAAATATCGACTAAGGGGGGACATATATCATATTAAAAGTAGTACGCGTAAATGTTTTGTACAAGTAAAATTAAGTATAAATCAAAGATATTGCTTTTAAAAAAAAAACTAATAGGGATTTAAATGTAATTACCAAAACTTCAATAAGAAAGAGCTTTGATTGTGAATATTTGAAGAATTTATGTGTTTATACTTTGATTCAGCTTAAGCAACCTCTTAGATTTAACCATTTTGAATGAGTCAAATTTTATTTTGCTCTCCCTCACACTATATTTCCAATTTCCTAAATAAATAAATAAATAAAATGCACAAACAACGACGAAGCTATTAGTGAGGTGGGTGGTTCCTTGGCACCACCCAATTTTTCACAGAAATCGATGATGTACAATTTCGTGAGATTTTTGTTATAATCCACACAAACATCAAAAAATGTATATTTAAATCAATTTCTTATATGTGAATGTGCTATCAACTAATCAAAGTACTAGCAGTATCGAAAACACAACGCCCCAACTCTTCAGTAACTCGAGTTACTCTTGGAGTTAGTTTGTATTCCCTTAAAATCACTTCATGTCAAATGACAAAATGAACTAAAATTACTAGTATCTTTTAAAGTTATTCTTAAATCAATATGTTCGCGTTCTAAAATGCAATCAGAATTTAGGTGATGCCATGTTGCCCCATTATCCTGCTTACTGAAGGAAAAAACACAGAACAGTTAAAGTAAAAGTTTCATATCTATAATGCACCACCCAATCAAAAATCCAGACTATGTCACTGGAAAACTTTTTCCTAGAGGCTTTTGTACTGGAATGCCCACATATATATAAAAACGATGAAAATAATGCTACCTTCGTCCTGAAATATTTTTAGATTAAAATGAAAAACCAAAAGGGTCTTATTTTATCCTCCGAAGTTATACAGAGTCTCACGTTACCTCACGTGCCACATTGCCAGTATTACCGTGTCGGATCCTCCCGTATCCAAATGCGACAGAAATGATATACCGTACAAACAAAATCACCATCACTTCACTTTCACTATTCCTATAAAATTTACTTTCCCCAAGCCTGCAACAGCAATACAAGAAAACTAGGGTTTAGGATTAATTTCGTCTTCATCCTTCTCGTTTCTGGGGAACTGATATGTTTTGAATCTCTAGATAGCAAAAAGAAAAATGAAGCAATCAAACGTAGATCTGTTTGATCCTTTGGCAAATAAAGAATCAGGAGGAATCTCTGCCAGTGGGAGTGATTCTGAGGTGGTTTCTAATGGAGATTTTAGTTTCGCGTTCAACGATAGTAATTTTTCTGATAGATTGCTTCGAATTGAGATTATGGCGGATTATTCTGATGATTGTTGTACTAGTGCATTTGATTGGGCTGGGGATTTTAAGAGAAAGAAAGAGGAAAATATGAAGGAAATTAGTAAGTGTTTTCTTTCTGGTTTTCTCTGTTTTGTTAGTTGTTAATTATGTTTGCCAAGCTTATGAGTAGTAGATAGTTTCTAGTTTGTTCACTTGAGAAATTGCTGCTTGTTAAGTCCTAGGTCTTAATATTCCAATTGCGTAATGTTTATTAAGTTAGCTTCAGGTGTTAAGCCTAGATTGATTGGTCACATGTGGTTCTCGGATAATTTGGTGTCACATTCCTCTGTTGATACTCTAAACAAACAGAACCGCATTTTGTCTATCTATTCTATTGGTTAAGGGAATGTCACTCCTTGCAATTAGCACTCTACTAATGCTTCTGACTAAGTTATATATGTTCTCGTGTACTGAACTTTCTTTATAAGGTGTATGAAGTTCGACTAGTCAAGTAATTTTAAATGTACGTAATTTATCGTGATTGATCTGCCTCGGTCGCCTTTGAAAACAAAAACCACAGTAGTGACATTGTTAGTTTGTAATGTTATTAAAAATGGCCATTTATTTTGTTAATTGTTAGTTGTATAAGTCTACACACACACACGCGCCCAAAATAATAATAATAATGACACTTGAAATTGTACTTGGCAAACTGTTTTGTTGCTTTAACATCTTTTCCTCTTCGTTCTGTAGCCTAATAGATTTTTCCTCTGTTACGGTATGCTTCACATTTGTTGAAGGTTTATATCATTCAACTCTTGTTAAAATCGAACTGCTGCTTAATATTTTCCATCCTACTTTTATGTCACTTCAAATAGTATATGGTCTTAGATAATCTTTTTTCCCTGAGTCTTAGATAACCACTTTATCCTTTGACAATAGTTATCCAAAAAAATAAAAAAAAATTGACGAAATGCTGGATTAGTGGTTCTACTTCATAGGTAAGGTTGAGAAGTGAAGGAAGGAAGAAAGAGTCAGGTTGTTAGTGTATTGCAGCACCGGATTCAATGATGAGTTACTTGCATCTCGCTTGAGGTATCTTCTGTGATATCAACTTTTGTAAAGAGCTCGGAACACGTTCACTAATCAGCCTTCAACTAATCCTAACCAAAAAACAAAAAAAAAAACTGTTAATAGAATATGTTCATTTCAAAAATAAACTGCATTGACGATTCTGTTGTTACCACCCAGTAAAGGACTACAGCTCTCATAATAATTAAGCCATTTTTCAGGCATGTATTCAATACCTGTATACTATATTGTGTAAGTGAATATTCATCTTCCTAATTACTGCATCCATTGTCTTCTGTTCTTAGCTTTGGACTTGTCACTTCGCCACGAAGAGCAAATATTGGACTCCAGCGGACCTGGTATGGAGTATGTATTGGCATATGAAGATCAAGATGAGGAAGAGTGTACGATGATCAACGAAGCGCCTCCAGGTATTTTACTCCCTCCATGCCTGGATATTCAGAATTAACCTCTCAAGCAAGAGTTAAGAACCATCATACATGTACATAAGGCTTTGCCTAAGGATATATTCTGTAGCCCTGTCCAGGTGTGAGCATTTTTTTTCTGTCATGTTACTTGTGGTTGTGGAATAGTGTCTGTAACTTGCATTATACATTTGTAGGTGAGGATGCTGATGACAGGGATTCATTTTGGAGCAGTCGATGTTCTACTGTTTTAAGAGTTACAACAATTCATATTAGTTCTCCAATATTGGCTGCAAGGAGTCCATTTTTTTACAAGGTGACGCTCTATTTAATATTGCTTAAGATGATTTTCTTAGGTTGCCAATGTTAGTAACTTCTATCTTTTATATTTTAGCTCTTTTCAAATGGTATGAGAGAATCAGAGCAGCGACATGTAACTCTACGTATCAATGAGTCAGGTTAGTCCCTAATAATTATCTCTCTTCATTTGCTCACAAATGTACTTAATAATTATTTGTTGGTTGAAAAATGAGATAATTTCTCGGTTTACGTGGTTATTGGTTTGGGTTACATCTTTGTCCTACCATTAGTATTCCTTGATTGATGTAATTACATTAATGGTTCATTTTTTCCTTGTTTTTTTCGTGACAACAGAAGAAACTGCTTTCATGGAGCTCCTAAGCTTTATGTACAGCAATACACTAAAAACGGTAACTTCAACTCCTGCGTTGCTTGATGTGCTGATGGCTGCTGACAAGTTTGAGGTTGCCTCGTGTATGAGGTACTGCAGTCGTCTTCTGCGGAATTTGCCAATGACACCTGAATCTGCATTGCTCTATCTGGAGCTTCCTTCTACCGTTCTAATGGCAGAAGCAGTCGAGCCACTGACGGATGCAGCCAAGCAGTACCTTGCTGCTCTTTACAAGGACTTAGCGAAGTGAGTTATATTTCTTATTGTTCCACTTTTCTCACCATTGGATGCTTTGGTAATTTAATTGTGATGACTATACAAAAAGTTTTGCTCCTAAGTTGCTTCTTGCATCCATCTCCACAATGGCTTATTTTTTTTAAAACTAGGTCTCAAGAAGAGGTGCTAAATCTGCCCCTTGCGGGGATTGAGGCAGTCTTGTCCAGTGATGATCTCCTGGTGATATCAGAAGATGCAGTCTACGATCTTGTACTGAAGTGGGCCCGACGACATTACCCCAAGCTTAAAGAAAGGCGTGAGGTCCTAGGAACTCGCCTTGGCTGTTTCATTCGCTTCCCTGCGTTGTCCTGTCGGAAATTAAGGAAAGCCCTAATCTGCAATGACTTTGAGCATGAATTTGTGACGAAGGTCGTGCTCGAGGCTCTGTTCTTCAAAGCCGAGGCTCCACACAGACAACGTTCCATAGCTTCTGTGGAGTCCTCAGATAGGAACCACCACTTCATAGATCGGTTGTACAGATATCGCCCTGTAAAGGTTGTCGAGTTTGAACTCCCTAGGCAGCAGTGTGTTGTGTACCTTGACCTGAAACGAGAAGAATGTGCATACCTGTTTCCTTCGGGTAGGGTTTATTCTCAGGCATTCTATCTTGGCGGGCAAGGGTTTTTCTTATCTGCGCATTGTAACATGGATCAACAGAATTTGTTCAACTGTTTTGGGCTGTTTTTGGGGATGCAGGAAAAAGGCTTGGGAACTGTCTCTGTGGATTATGAGTTTGCAGTAAGGTCCAAACCGAATGAAGATTTCATGAGCAAGTACAAGGGGAATTACACATTTACTGTTGGGAAAGCAGTTGGATATAGAAACTTTTTTGGAATACCATGGAAAGCTTTCATGGCAGATGACAGCAAGTACTTCATTAATGGAAACCTACATCTCAAGGCAGAGCTAACTATCAAACTTTAGCGTAACTCTATCTCGAACAGGATGTGTCAGCAATGTTTAAATTCTCTTCTTCTGTTCCTACTTAGGCTCCCACTTCAGATTAAAGTTGGCTGGTGATGGAAAACAGAACTATGACCATCGAGAAGATCTTTTTTTTTCTTCTTATGAATGGGCCATTCTGATGGATTTCGGGTTCTGGTTGCAACTATAAAATGCTATATATCCATCTGAACTCGGGCCTTACACGGATTCGGATGGTATAAATTTGTGTGGAAGTTTAAATGCCCCCGTCTTGTAAATATTAATATACTTTCTTAGGTACCATTTTAGAAAGGCATTGATCAAAGTTGGAAAAAAGGATCCCTTGTTAAGCTTATAATGTTGAAGCAATGTAAATTTTGTGTTACTAGCGAGCTGGAAGGAAGCACCAATTTTTCATGCAGGAGTCGGGGAAGAAGTTAAGCTCTAGGATCCATGAAGGATTAAATTTTGTAGGTCATTCCTTGAGAAATTTCTAAGATGTTCCTTTGGTCATTCCTTAAGAAATGTCTAAAGATATTCCTTACTGATTTCAGTTTTTTTTTTTTTTTTTACTCGTTTCAGCAATACCCTGCTATGCACCACACCTACTCAGGCAAGTGCCTGGGATTCCTAAATAACCTGATAGAGGCCGCGTTCAGGGCCTAGACCTAATACTGAATTTTGCTCAACCCTCCCAACACATGCCAATTTGTGAGAATGAGGAAGTAATCAGCAAATTTTCTACAGGGGGTGACCTTGTTTGATTCTGTTTTGTAGATTTTCATTTACTTGAGTTGCAAACTAGATTCTAGAGCTATGGGCTAAATTTTATCTCTTGTAGATTTTCATTTACTTGAGTTGGCTATGGGCTAAATTTTATCTCTTGTAGATTTTCATTTACTTGAGTTGTAATCTAGAGCTATGGGCTAAATTCTGCTAAAATGAAAAACCAACTAGCTTAATTTATGTGGGACGGAAGGAGTATGAGTATATCTCAAACTGTCTCCAAAATCTTTCCGAAGTAAAATTCTATGCTTGACAAATGTCTGCGTGGCTCCGCACCATAAAGTTCCTTTTTATGCTTGATGTCAAACTTTAGATAAAAAATGAGTTTCTGTTCTTTGGAATAGGCTAGCCCCTTCCTGTACTGATGATAGTCCCACTATCCCAAAGACATCGGTAAAGACTAGCCACTGGGTTTCTCATGCTTGGCACGAACAGGCAAAGATTAAGGACACATGCTAATAGGCGAGGTAACCTTCAGCAAAAGCTAGACTTCAGAGCAAATTCCAAACCAAAGTGAAAGCTTGCCTGGAAAATAAACAGGTGGGAAATCCAACTATCGGAAAACTTGAGATTATGGTCACTAAAGAGAAGCACTAAGCAAACCTGATGTTCAACACAGAGACGGTTAAGATAGCACCCAACCCAATCACCTTCTCACCCCTGACAAGAGTGAGGGAAGGGAAACTGACACTATCAGTCCTGGCAATCTGAATTGGGTCCTGTTCTTCTTCTCTCAGTCTTGTTTAGGTGAAGGAAATAGTTCATGTCTCGCAGAAATTGAATGGAATTCTAAAAACACCAAACTAAAAAGAACCCCCAATCTACGAATAACAAGACCACAAAACCTCAATTCAATGAAGTTAACACTTCCAGCCCTGGCTGAATGAATAAATAAAGTTAAAACTATTGGAAGAGATTTACCAAATGACAATCCACTATCAATGGAGACCCTTGCCAGTAACAACCCCTACTACTAACATACCACATAACCACGCACAGAAGTTGCTCATTATAGATGCAACACTCCAACAACTTAAAACCCATGCAACCCGTATACCAACAAAACACAGCTTTTCAACAGACAAACCACAACTTCCCTGTCTTCAAATTTGATCTATCAGGGACCATCAAATTTAGTAACTTTTCAATGTCAGCTAAGGGTCGTTAAACATCCTCATTGTAAGCAGTTGCATAAATAAAGCATTATCTAAGACAGTACCACGAGCACAGGTGTCATCCTATCCTAAATCCTTCTGTTCCTAAGAGTCTATCGCAGTTGCAATGAATTCAAGTTACGTTTTTTAGCAGTCCTATGCTAGCAGAAATGTGCGGCAGAAATGTATGTCATACTGCAAAAATCAACTGTCACATCACAACAAAAAACCAAACACTGCAACCCCAAAACTCCCATCGAACGAACACATGAATAGGGTAGAGAAAGAGATGACAACTCAAGGTTAACCAACAGAATTCTAAACTGCAAGGTATGTCAACTAAGTTTAAGAAACAAATACCACAACAAAAAAATCATACGTTAAACGACCAATATATAGATGGTAAAAAACTTGATAACCCAAACACTAGAAGACTAGGGTGCAAGATAACACATAATCCAATCTCTCACTGTCCTAAGATGGGATAGGGAGAACAAACCAGCAAATGCAATATTAAAAAATAACCCAGTCCGTACTTGTCATCTAAACAATGATTCTCCATTCCACTTTTACCTAATTTTGTTTAGAACTTTCTATGAAACTTAAAAATCATTATGCATCACAAAATTCACCAAAATTTTGCCTTCAACAAGAACATGCTAGAGATACACAAAGGGTGACAGCTAAATGTCCAAATTAACCAACACGGAGAAACACAGATATATCAAACTAACCAAAAAGCACAGAGCTTCCAATTTAACAGTAGTAAGAGCCCTAAACAAATTGACTGATCTGATAAAAACTCCAGCTATTTCTTCCCAATTGGGATCATCAGAAACTGAATTCGTTCAGTCTAACACCTCCAAAGACTAACCTGAGCGCATTTTCTTTCTTTCTTTTTCCTACCAATCAGGTTCACAATATGTACAAAATCTAGGAAAAGAATGTTT
>JAJJMA010103057.1:475-12527 GCA_023529015.1 Papaver nudicaule | reverse complement strand
TTTTAATATTTTGAGGATTTTCTGTGTGTAGATTGGTTTCTCCTACACTAGATTACCGCATGCGGTGGGGGGCCGACCGAAAAAAAAACGAGATTGACGAATACGAAATTTCCATAATATTAATTAAAGACTTTCAATTTCAGGACGTTTATCACTTCTCAAGTACTGTTTTTGTTTTAATTATCTCAATTGGTAGTAAGAAAAATGAAGAGGGAAACGACCAACCAGTAACCGGTTTAAAAATTTGTTGGGGTTGAGGTAACAACAAGGTTGACACATTCTCAAAGCGTAAGAGCAGGACCATTTGAAACCTCGATACACCACATTAATGTTGGTTTTAAGTAACATTTTAATCGTCTCGCCTATGTACAGTACATATTGTCCCAAATGGGTCTGTCATTCTGGGCCTAGGGGTCTTATACACCATTTTATTGTTTAATGTGGCCCAGTCTAATTAGATTAGTATTGTGCGCATTGCCATTTCAAACAGGTGTCCAGTAGCCTGTGTAACCCTGTGCATTATCTACACGTGGTCATCTAACTTGAAAAAAACAAGAATATTTTTCTGTAAACTTGATTTGAATTTTAGTACGTCTGCTCTCTTTTCTTCTCTCAACCTTTTCTTCTTCTTTCAATACCGAACTGCGATGAGAACCCATAGATAGTTTGTTTATGTCCATAGGTGAGTTGAATCTAACACTTATTACAGGGAATCCAGTAGAAAAATGGGTTTTCCGTATGGTGTTAATAGAAAGAAAAAGAAAACCAGGAGAAACATGTGCTGTTACCATTAATTGTCAAAACAGGTTTAAGTTTTGATCTTTGTAGAATTATTCCTGAAGTTTAATGTTGTGAAGATCTTTGCTCGATATTTCAGTGTATATATTATCAATTTGAATTTGTAATTTCAATGTTGTAAAGATCAAATATTTTATTGCATTGATTTCGGTTTGAATATACGAAACCCACTGTAATATAATTGGTTTAAAAATGGATGATTCTTACAGGACCGAAAATGAAGAGATGATGATATTGAGGGTATTATTAGAGGAGATTAAGCAAGGAGTGAGTCGGGTCACTGATCTACCGGCTTAATTTTTCGAGTTGGGCAAACATAGGGTACGGCTATTGGGTTGTTTTCCGGATATGGGTCATATTCGGGTTTACAGACCCGCGACATCATCTTCTTCTCTGAAGAGCTCTGTTCTTCAAAACAGAGCACTGATTCTGATCTGAATCATAAGATCAATCTAATGATTAATTCAAAGAGTTTTAAACTGTAAATATGTTTATTAGATTTTATCTTAACGATGTATCTGAACAATTTGCTTAATTATCAACAATTTCGTTTGATTTTTCTGAAATTGTAATCCAATTTTAATTTCAATGCACAAACCTTGTGACAGACAGAATGACAAAAGTCATCCCTAAGGGACTCCCTTCGGTCGTCCAATAAATGAAAACAAGCTTTACAATCATAGCTTGGATTCTCCTACTTCAATTTATTCTCATGGGGTTCTTAGTGAAGATGGGTACTCTTTCCTTTTCCAATCATGCAAACCTAATTTGATTGATTTTGATTGATTTTGTTTTGATAAATGTACTCTTCAATGTCACAATTTCATTAATTCATGATTTCTAGCTAAAACCCATGTCTTGAAATGCTTAAAGTTACAATCTTTTCAGTCAGATTTTGATTATTATTCATAAATCTTTGATTTTTCGTATCCCATTCCCATTCCGGAAATGTTGTTGCTGAAATGTGTGAATTTTAAAGGTTGGAACGGCTGTTGTTACACGAGCTGATGGAAGGGTAGCGTTAGGTAGATTCGGAGCACTCTGTGAGCAGGTATGATTGGGCATTATCTTTCAATTTTGTCGTTGTCGGAGGGCTTGGGCAGTATTAGTACTTGTAGACTGTATCATTGATTGAAGTTTACAGACTTTTTGTTTGTGAATGTAATGCTTGCAGCTGAAGGACTTGAATACTAGAGGCTTTGAGGTAATTTTAGTAACTTCAGGTGCTGTGGGTGTTGGCCGCCAAAGGCTAAGATACAGGAAACTACTAAACAGCAGGATAGTACTTCTCTAAGTAGTTTTCTGTTTTGTTGTGACTTTTTCTACTACACTATAAACTACTTCTGCTTAAATGTCAAGTTATCAGTGCACAAGAGTGAAGTGGAAATCTTACGTTGACCTGTTTTGCAGCTTTGCTGATCTCCAAAAACCACAAGCAGAACTTGATGGAAAGGAGTGTGCAGCCGTTGGACAGAGTGGACTCATGTCTCTTTATGATGCGCTCTTTACTCAGGTTCTATGCTGTTTGGGCAATGCTGAAATGGAATTATGAGTTAAACCTAATTTACTGCATTTTTTGTTTTATTGGTTGATTTTGCTTTGGATTTGCTTTGATTTGGTTCAGAAATGGAATTATGAGTTAAACCTGATTTAACTTGTCGGCAATTTATTGTAGAAAGGCTTTAGGGTTTCCTTAATCATCATTTTGTGGGCATGAGCCAAAGAAAATCCAGTGCACAAAACCACTGAACCCCGCACATGGGATTATACCGTTATTGGTCATATATTGTTTGATGTTAGTGTTAGGTAGGTGCAATGTTAATTGGATTTCACTATATTTGCAGATTTTACATGAACATCTCATTGACTCTGATCTTGGGTTATATGGAACAACTCTGTGATGGAATGATATTCAACCACAACCCACCTAGCTGTGCTGGCTGCCTGGTAAAGGATTTTGTATTATTAAGAGCAAGTGTATTATACTGACGGACAATTTGCTTTCCCTTGGATGACTCTTATTCATAATTATTTTTTGATACGTGCAGGGTATGATGTTTGTACGACTATTGCACGAGCCTCGGGCACTCAAATAAGTCTAATTGGTACATAGGTTTGTAGAATACCACAAGTCTCAAATGAAGGACCAGAATCTCGTGCTGTAAAATCACCAAGATCTTGTGCTAAGAAGCTTCCAACAATGGTGTCTCTAAGGTTTACTGTTTGTTTGGCCCGATGAGAACGGTTGAGATAAAGCTTCTGCAGCTAAACCTATAATGTAAGTGGTGCTGACTAATTTTAGATTCAGTAGACAATGCTCTGTTTTGTTTTGTTTTGTTTATTGATCTAATTAGTCTGCTTTTATATGTGTATAGGTTGTCTGATGATTTCAATAGTCCTGAGTTTTCAATTATATCGATTCAACGAGGTATGTTCAATGGTTACGATACATTAATGGAAAATTTCCCTGATCCTTGGCTATAACTGAGAAGTGTCATCAAGGATAATAGGCTTACCTTTTCCATTAAGAAAATAAGTAAGCCTTACATGAGTTTGGCCTTATATGTGTATAGGTAGTGATCTTTCAGCAACTTGATTTATCTTGTATCTTTGTTGCTAGGTACTAGCTGGTCGGATTAATCATTTGTGTAGATTGGTGAAGTGGAGTTATTACGGTAGTACATATGACGGATCTGTGAATTTGAATAAGATTAGCCGTGAATGGTAATAGCCTCACCATCTTCTTATTTACTAATATTAGTAGGACTAGTTGTCCAGCCCGTGCATTTGCACGGGCCTAAGTCCCTAAGCCTTCTGGCTCACCGTGTTTCACACTAAAGTGTATTGTCCGAGTCCATTTCCGAGTTTTGTTAACTTCAACTTTTTCCATTTCAAAGAAAATTGAATGGGAGAGAATCAACAAATCAATGAGGGATTTCTTCAATTTTGTGATGAAATCGTTTTATTTGATTGATATTGATATCGGAAGAACTCCAGTGTATCTGTGAAGACCAATTGAATGCAGAATAACTTTTGGTAATTCTCCAGTATTAGGGATTCCGATTGAAGGTAGCGTTGGTTTCTAATTTGATGTGTGTTCACGATTTAATCTAAAATTAATGATCAGTTTGTATTTAATCTAAAATTAATGATCCGCCCCCGAAAATTGGGCAGCCATTCAATGGCCCCCTCTCAACCACCGTAGTTGAGATTTGTCTGTTTTTTTTAACCTTAGATGTGAGTAAAAAATACAAAAAAAAATAGCACCACAGTGCTTGCTCTTAGAGACATCGGGCCTAACTTCAATATTAGTACATGTTACAGGGCAGTTGCTCTTAAGAATAGGAGAAAGAACAATATGATTAAAGATCTTTATATAACAACTTTGTAAAATCTCCGTCGTTCTTTTACACAGTATGTACACTGTTAGTCTGTTACAGAGAATTGCAAACTCAAAAAAGGCATCTAGAAAACCAATTAAAAAAGGTAAATTCTATTGTATAAAAAAAATTGACAAAATACTATTTCCACCAATACAATCTCATAGGGGGACTATATATTTACCGGAAAATGTCTTACGGACCGAGACTTGTCGATTCTCGGACAGAAAATGTGAGACGAACAGTGCCATTTGGGCCCCCCTGTAACTGGGGCCTCCTCCTCCCTCTCACATTTTCTGTCTGTAGACCGAAAATCTCGGTCCGTGTAGAAGCACTGATATTTACCACCTCTAAAGTACTCTTCAAAGTCGGTCAAATTCTCCCTTGATACATTCAAGTTAGTGGCCTGAGAGGCAAATAAATCCATGTGAAGGATCATCCAACTTGTTTAACTTCAAATACATGACTTGGTGAAATAACCTGCAGTAAGATATGGTATTTACTAACAATTAATCTAATGTAGCTCTTATCATTTAGAAATATGGTAGTACTGACCTTGTGAAGGCAATCAGTGTAGAGAAGCCACATTGAATTAATCCTCTACCACCTTCCCTGTTGCCACAAACTTAGCAGATCCAGTGAAGTCTTCATAAGTCGTATCCTGTAATTTGTTTTATTATATGCAATCATTTTTCGACACTGCGATTGAATTACCTCGGTCTGGCTATGCTTGGTTCCTGGCACGTATAACACAGTCTATAATGTCTTGCTGTTTGCGTTCGGCCTGGCAATATGGGCAGATCATGGCATACCAAATGTCGTCAAAACCTTCTATTTGTGGGAATGTCATGAATATGCCCCCATGCTGTGAGTAGTCGTCATTCAATGTAAACTGTAAAAGATTATACTGATATAATCTCACTCATCCTGGTCCTTATCTCCCTCTGCATTCGTTTGATCATTTTTGGAAAACTCCTTCCAGGTATCTCTATCCTCACCATCTCCTTTTTTCTGCAAAAATTGGTTACTTGAAGATGTGTTTTTTTGGAATTCTGAGTCACCCTCACTAAATATTTTTCATTATTATCTTTGTCTATTCAAATGTTGTGGATGCTAACTGAATCCGGCACCCTGCCACCTATACAATAAAAAATGCACTCTATCAGAGACATTAGTAATGCATTTTTCTACAAACTTTCCCACCCCAAGAATCCCTGCAAAAACACAATTGTAGTCAGCTGACTAAAAACATGAAGATGAAATTAATGTTAGGTGCTTAATGAGAACAGTTTAAGCATTATGGAGAAATTAAAGTAGCATCTTACTGTATGTGAGAAGGCTTTAACTTACCATCTTTATGCCAGTTCCATCATGGATGCTTACTTCCTAAAATCAATATATCGATAGCTTCATACCGCGACATCTACATCAATGATTACATGGCGTGCAACAAACATTTAGAACACAACCAAACAAACGAAACTCTCACGAACAAAGTGAATAGTTTTGCAATTACAGGTAAACCCTGATTTACAAAATTAAAGATAAATAAAAAATCAAGAAATGACCAAATTTTGAATGATCCCCATCCTTTGTAGTCTGATTCCAGTATTCATCATTCCAAGAGTATAGGCATCCAGAAACCGCACCTGCTAGATCAATCTACCTAAATATATACAAATTAAGCATCCTAGATCAATTTAAAATAAAAATGCTGAAACTCATTTTTCCACCCCAATAGTATTCCGAGGAGATTAATAAAATGAGGTAAAATCTAAAAATAGGCTAGAAAAATATGGTTTATTATCAATTTACTACAATTTGAGACAGTACACTTTCATTTTAATTCTTTCTTTCTCGGTGTTCAATGCGTGACCTCTAACATTTTAACTTGTACCAAGATACTTTGTGCTAGACATTCAACCCACAGATAATGGTCGTAGTGCTGTCAACAATGCCAGTAGAAGAGTGTTCAACAGATAAATGGAAACTCATTCCACCAAGATATGACAAACAAAACCAAGAAAAATAAGTAGCAATGAAAATTTAGAAACCTACTACCATGTTAATTAATCAACTCCTAAGACAAAGGGGAACGGTGAAAGCAAATCTACCAATAATCCAATTTGGTTATCGTTTTGTAATATAACCTTGTTTTTTACTCCAGAAAATACCTTAGCATTCCAGATTTTCGTCTATGAATTTGGGCACATGATCTGTTCTCCAGATAAGAGTTTTGGGTAACTGCGTTCAAGGTATCTTCCTGCAAAGGAAATTCCATTAGCAAACTTAACCAGGCATATAGAATAACCAAAATGAACACAAACATAAAATAAACCGTCTTTTTTATGCAAAGCTTTCTCCAGATTTTAGTGTGAAAAGTAAACATTTAGAGGAGAAATATCATTGGCAGTCTGACGAATATATTTTTTTAATTAGTCGTATTGACAGATGCGATTGCTTACATTTTCTTGGAGATATTAGGGCACAACATCAGATGCTGTCCCCAGGTTCGCTTCCAAGGCATCGAGGTCTGATCACAAAGCAAACGATGAAATGAGGTCACAGAGTAGGAAACTATACAGGAATGTTAACTTATATTAAAACAGCAGAAGAATGACATAGCACATACATGGCTTTCCAATCTAATTTGAATATATCAATCTTAACCCATAAACAGACATCACCGATATAATCATGCAATCAAAAGTAATGGTTAGGCATATCTCAGAATGTTGTTCTAGACCCATGAAGGAAGTTTAATACCTCAGAGTGTTTAAAAAAACTCTTGGATGTCGCACGTAACTTGATTGAAAAGAAGAACGGTAGTTCGATACCGATACTCTTCCAGCAAAAGTAGATTCCGTGTTTTTGGTCGCACGCAAAGCAAACAAAATAAATAAAACAATCAAATCGTATTTTTACCTACATATATAAATGCAACACATAATTCAGTCATCCAGAAAACAATCAAATACAGAACAATCGAGAAAGAGCTGGTAGCTTACTCCTGCAAGCACTCCTTGAGCAAATACAATTACCCTCGAAGTTACTCTGTGGTCCGATGATGCTCAGATGTGGAGGCAACGATGCAACAATTGTTCTTATGTCACCCTCATTTAATCTAGAAAGTTCAGTACTCTCCTACCAACTTTGTTCCCTGATATCCAAAAAACAAATAAAAAACCTATAAGAACAAATAACATGAATCTAAAGCTTAGCCACTACATTAAAAACAAAAAGATCAATAGATAACAAATCTGATCCCAGAGAGGAAATGATATTCCCCTATATGTCCTAAACTCTCGTAATTCACAATATTCACATAGCCCCGGTTATCGCCTCAACCCCCAAGAACTGCTGAACACCCTCAACTGCAATTACGGGAAACCAGATGGCAAGGAGAAATAAGCTTCTTGATCAAAAGAATATACCCGAACTGGACTGTTTAACTATGAAACTTGCTGCTGATACTTTGTGATCAAAGAAAAAACCTAATCTCCCTATACGCCAATAAGATGTGAAATTAAGCACAACTCATAAGCTGTCATATTCACATAAGTGTACATACCTTCTCTGACTCAGTATATTAAAATCCCATGCTAGCAACACAACATCGCTTTAGTCCCACAAAAGAAAACTTTGATATTATCTTCACGTCGAGCACCGCTTTTCAGGCATTAAAGAGAATGAACACACTGACTTTTCCCACAATCGCTCAGTCCATCGTGAGTATGTATGGTTTCTACAATAACATAAATGAACATACATTAATAGTCAAATTACATTCGTTTTAACTTTTGTCGACCTAGCGGAAGTAAATCGTAGTAACGAAAATAAAAAGGATAAATAATGAACCACTAAAATTATTGTTTATATGCATAAATGATACACAGTAAAGAAAGAAAAAGGTTAATTTGGTTTAGAATACCTCTGAAATTTCATGTTCCACATTGCGCACATAAATGACATTTGAAGGAGAGCCAGTAGCCATCTTGAGAATTAAACCTGCATGGAAAAAACTAAAAGCATCCAATCAACCTTCTACTTATTCTCAACTTCTCTTATATGCAGTACAATAGAGAAATCTCTATAGTTAGTGGCTCTACGGAGAAACACAATAAAAGAAATACTAAGAAACATGCCAACAGATAAAGATATAAAGCTAATTTATTTCAAAAACAAATGATGAATATTAAAAACTTAGGAAACATCATATCAGTTGTAAGTGAACCCAAAAAAACCTTAGAATAATTATATTTGGACGTTTTACAGTCTATTTTAAATTAGTATTCAATCATATTTTATAATAACTCAAGGAATATCCAAATACTTCAACCAATTTAACTATTTGCTCTACAGTTTAATCATTACCTTCTGTTTGATAAGTGAAACATGTACTGTCCGGTTGGTATTAAGCTGGCAGCGTAAGGGCAAAGCCTTATGTCAGTTCCCAAATAGTTCCATCGGCAACTCTATGTAACAGATTCATCTACACATCCATGGTTGAACGAATTAATAACCACATGCAGACAGTCTAAGAGAAAGAGAAAGTATATATTCTGGAGAAACAAAAAGAAACCATGCACTACTGCTTTTCAAACCTTGAAGTAGCTAAAAAAACAAATTGCTAGTACGTCGGCAAAACATGTCTACGTGAATCTAGATGTGCACCAAGTCCTAGCTTTCAACAAAGGCAAGCGATGTAGATTCGTTGCTTTAATAACATCTGTTTTATTAGTACAACCACCGAGATCTGAAGATACAAACCCACACAAAGAGGAGAAAGGAAAAAAAACTGTGAAATCGATAAGGCTTTAATTGAATGGGATAATCAGCCACTACTGTTATACTACCTGGAGACCTATTAGCCTATTCAATCGAGGCCATATCAACCCAACACTGATGCAAGCATTGACCTCTACCCCCGTATCAATCCAGCACTGGCGTCAAAAGGCTCCACATATGGGTGAGTATTAGAACAATGATATGCAGTGACAGATGTTACCAAAGCACAAACTATCACCATTGGCTCGTCTCCAAACATTTTTACTACTCCCTCAGGTATTTTTTGTGATAATTCCCCCCAGAGTGTTACCTTCATGGTGTTTCCCCTAATGCAGGCAACAACATGTTTAGAAAACACAGTACCAATTCATTTCATAGGCAGATAAGTTAGGCGTCTATAGTATTTTACCTTCATTCACGATGATGATCTCTTGCATCATAACCTCTACTATTGCATCGTATTCCTCTATCGATCTGTTGACGGTGTTTGATACAGTCCTTAGTGTTCTAATCACATCTGCAGGAAGAATAGAAATTAGATTGTTATTTTATTCCGTCGCTCAAACACTCTTTCTAGTTGAATGATAACGTACCTGTGTAATATGTGGTATTATGCGAAACTGTCGGCAACAAAAGGTAAATTTGAAGCCATCGTATAACAATATTATGAGAAAACACATAGAAAACTCACCTCATGCTCAATAAACTAATCTGTCCTGGTATCCTTGGAGACTGAAAACCGAACCTCTTGAAAACCAATTGTCAGGTTTTATGGAAGCTGTTCTTCCTGGTATTCTCGTTATTACAATTACAATTCCAGAGAGACCTTGGTAATATCTGCATCAACAGGACAACATCGAGAAAAAAAATTGAAAGTCGAATCTGTACCCTAGCTTGATTAATCATTCAAAAAAATTGAAAATTAAAAGCTAAACAATTAACCAAAAACAAAACCCTAGCTTGATTAATCATTCAGAAAAACTGACAATTAAAAGCTAAATACAAACCCAATTTGAAAGAGAGAGGGAGAGGAACAAACCTACTTCAACATGAATCAAATTGAAGAAGAGGAAGAAGAGTGTTGCAAACCCTAAATATATTATTTTTGTTGAATTGATTGCCGAGCTACCGTGTTCTTGGGTATATATCGATTATTTGTCTGATAATCTGGTTAGGTTTAAAAGCAATTGACGAAGAGAACATCAAAAAGTTTGATTCAGGATTCAGAGGAGGTGGTGATGGGCGCGGTGGGTTTTTTCTTTTTCTGAGGAGAAAGAGGCAGCAGGAGAGAAGATAGAGTAAAAGGGTTTTTAGAGAAACGATAGGGGTTGGTTTTTTCTGCCGTGAGACCAATACAGATGAACTTTGATCGAACACTGAGTAATAAGATTAGGTTTCTCCACAATACCCTCGGTTTTTTTTTTTTTTGAGATCATTGGGGTTGAAAAATTCTGTGGTGGGGCCTCGAGCTCTAATATTCGAGCTTTGTTCAACTTTCAACGTGGATGAGTTATTTGGTACTCCTATTATTGTTTTAATAACTTGGTTATTGGGGTAATCCAAGTGGTGTGTGTGACTTATCATCCTGGAACAGACCCATTGCTGGTTGGTCAATCATGAAAACACCTTTATTTGGAAAAACTAGCGAGCCCACTCGTACATGGAAATTGACATTTGCAGTCCCATCTCTTAGTATTAGTAGGATGAACTCCCTTCTATGTATACGTGCCTTGTACTGCATCTTTCAAATCCATGTGGTTATAGGCCTGACCTGGTTTTGCTTCACTTTCATGCAGATGCCATTGTACACAGGTTGCTTGCTGCAGCTTTCGGGATTTATAAGCTTCTACCGATATTCTAAGATAGAAATCAACTTACCAAGCATTGCCGACAGTAAGTATTATTTGCAAACTCACTGAGCTGAAGTATAGTGTTTTGTAAGTATTGATTTGCTTATCTTTTCCTGATATTTGTCTTGTTATGTGCTAGTTTTTGTTAAACAACCACATTTAGGATGGGTTGCTCAAGTCAAAAGTTTCCCATCTTAAGTTGCATAATCTTTCCATACACCTATGAATTAAAGTTGCATAATAGTTGGAAGTCCTTACTACATGGCACCAGAGGTCCTAAAGCAAAGCTATGGCCCAGAGGTTGATGTCTGGAGTGCGGAAGTGATCATTTGCATCCTAATTTGGGGAGTCCCTCCTTTCTGGGCTGGTAAAGAACTTCTATCCTTGTAGGTTTCTTTTTAGTTTTAAACAATCTTGAAAACTTAAGGTCTGTGTCAAGTGTTAGATGCCTTATCCCTTGTACTTCTAAAGTTCAGGGTATGAATGATTTACCTTTCTCCACTGTTGGTTTATACATTGTGTGTTAACATGATGTTGATTATGTTTGATTCTGTGGTGCAGGCAGATAATAAGTATATGTATTCGGTTGAGAACAAAGATACTAGGGTACACGAATGGATTAGTGCGATTCCAGATTTCTGCAGCAAGAAATACAAGTTGGCCATAAAATGTGACATTCACTTGAGTTCATATGACCACAATTACCAAAAGGTATAATGGTTTCTCTATGTATTTTTCAGTTTATCTTCTAGAGTTAGATGTTGGAGGTGAAGATGTAAATCATTTTTTTTTTGCAACTTTGAACTTGATTAATGTAAATTATATTCAGTTTCGAATTTTGTAATCAACATAGTGAATTAATGGATACAATTTCATTCCTTAGTATTGTTTGTATAGTTTCAACTCAGTAAGAATGGTTTCAGATTGCAGGGATTCAGCCATATCTGAATCAAAATGGATTCAGATATGTTCCAGCCAGTTAGGAATCAGCTCAGCCTTTTCTGACTGCAGCTGAAACTGAATCATTTTTTTTTTAATTCAGAAACCTAGACTACTACGGATACTACTACTGATACACGTCCGTAGCAGTATAACTACACACACATGTGCGTAGCAGAACTGCTACCCACCCCTATGCGTGTTATACCAACTAACACGCCTAAACTGCCACGCTTTTTAACACGGATGGCGTGTGTAGCAAAACCGTGTTTAACTACACACCCCAGCCGTGTTAAA
>JAJJMA010103031.1:0-13059 GCA_023529015.1 Papaver nudicaule | reverse complement strand
TTTTTGAATCATCATTGGGAAGAGGTATGCTGTCATTATCTCTTGGTTCGTTCGGAACTCACTTTTTTAGGGTTGTTCTAATCATTTTTGCTCCGATGTTAGGACTTCCCTGAGGATCCTACTGGGAGCTTTGATAGTTTCAAGCATTTTGTGAGCTCGAACTTTGATATCTGCAAATGGATAGGCATTTCAGTTGTAGCTGCTCAGGTATGTGACATGTCTCCTTTTAATGGTATTGCCTTGTATTCTGTTGTTCTCTTAATTACGAAAATAAAAGCTTCACAACCCCTTGACTGTGAATGTAATTTTATTTTTGGAGACTTTTGGTTATTCATATGACGAATTAGGCCTGCAAAGAGTGAAGTCCCAACACCAACCTGATTTTAAATTGTAGTTTCCATTTTCAATTGAAGTAGCTGAGAAACATACATTAGAACCAGAACTGGTAAATGTAGGTTCATATGAATCAGATTAATGCATAAGTTTGATGAAAATGAAGAACCAGGCCTGTGTTACTCAGTTATTCGATCCAGGAAAACATATGGTTGTCAAATCATTAGGTTCCCTCTGGTTTTAACTTTTTCAAGCCTATTACAGTGACCCAATATGATAGCGTGTGCTCCGTTTGTATGTGCGCAGCGCCGTCTGCTGTCTCCAACCTCCAAAGTTAATCCCTAAGATTCACAAGAACAAACTTGTCAGCATTTACTCAGTTAATACTACAAGAGCCATAGCTCTTCCCATAAATGAAATAGTCCCGTCAAACGTATACGCAGGATATTGATTTATCATTAGGTTCCCTCTGGTTTTAACCCTTTCAAGGCTATTACAGTATAATTTATAGTGACCCAATATGATAGGGTGTGTGCTGTTTGTATGTGTACTGCGCCTTCTGCTGTCCACAGTTAATCCCTAAGGTTCACAAGAACAAACTTGTCAGATTTTTTTTTTTGATCGGTCAAACTTGTCAGAATTAGTCAGTTAATACCACAAGAGGCGCAGCAGTTCCCATAAATGAAATAGTCCCTTCCAAATTATACACAGGATAATGATTTGTAGTTTACCATGTCTAGTGACTCATTATGTTAGTTATTCCATCTATATGGTGATTCTCCATGAGTAATTTTCTATTTTGATTTGGTGTTCTTCATGTAGAGACTGTTGGATAATAAAATGTTTACTCCCTTCTATGGAATGTGTTTGCAGGGGTTATCAATCTTATTGTCCATGATTCTCAGAGCTCTAGGCCCAGATCAAGGAGGATTTTATGATAGTGACGATGATTATACTCCAGCAAGGCTTCCTCTCTTGAAGAATCCCACTCATCCCTCTGCATATGTTGTTGGCGATCCTCGTTTTGCTCCCAAAAGTGATTCGTGGAACGTAAGAATTCAGGACAAGGTAAACGACATCTCCAACTGTCAACGTCAAATATCTTATGTGCTAAAAAAAATCTTTTGTATCACTGTTTTATTTATCATCTAATTAACTCTATTTTGTTTTGTTTTTCGGTCAATCAAGTAACTACCGTGGCATTAATGGGGAACATACTTCCAAAATGATGGCATAAAAGTATCACACACAGATCCAGTGCTAATTGAAAAGACTGTCATTTCATCCAGTTGAAATATTTTGCAACTAAATGGAGGGTTTTCTCTGATGGCATCACATGCTTAACTAAAACTTGTGTACATTGGATAAAATACCTGGTATTTACTGTTTTTTTTTTTTTTGGTAAGAACACATTAGGTATTCCCTTTGCTGTATAAAATGACACATAATTTCTACTCAATTCCGGATCATTATGATTATGTTAGCTGATTTTTGTCATTTCGGTTGCTACATGGTTTCTTGGCGAACAAAATTATCTCAAGTCTTCGGGGCATAAGCTGTTTTATTTCTGTGATTGGCCTTTCAGGTGAGGTTAACACATCAAATCAGAACTAGGTAGGTTACAGACTGGATCAGAAGTATCTAACCAACGGCCAACCCTTGACCTCTTCAATGATGTATACGTAACAAGCATTTCCTCATTCTCTATCAAAAAGCCTGTATTAACTAGTGTCATAGTGTCTAGATGACCCACTACTAAGTGTACCCTTCCACGAAACTTGTATACCATGCTCCTGTGATCAAGCTGGTAGCTTTTTTTCCCTGTTCCGCTCACTTATGCTTAGTGTAGTGAGCCAAGTCCCTCGAGATACCGGACCATTAGTTGCGGATAACGTGTGTGCGACTGTGAGTATGAAATCTGCATAAACACTTCATACCCGACAGCCATCAGATCTATAATAATGCTATAATCGTATACTCAGTATTCATTCATATATGAGCACGAGGAGAATAAGAACAATACCGAAGATAATCTAAACAAGAGAAGAAATAAGAACACAACTATCAACTGAATTTCATTCTTAGCTAATACATGGATATGATCCTTTAGAAGTTTAGAGGAGAAACTAATCTAATCTCACTCTCACGACTTAGGTTATACCAAAAATCCAACCCTTACAAATGATCTCGGGCTCGCCATATATAGGCCGAGTCTGAAGTGGTTTACAACTAATTAGACAAACTACTCAATCGTGGAGGTGTCAGAGCTTGTCGAGTAAGGCGGTTCCTTCGGTGAGTATTCCGAAGATGACTTTGTATCCCTGTCCTTCGATGGTCTGTGCAAGTCTTCTCTCGTCGAGCTCTTGCTCGAGGCCACTTTGCAGATTAACCCGAAGCATGGTTGCGACATCTTTTGGCTAGGCCTAGTCTTTTCGATCTTGACACGTGTCCCGAGGGTTTTTACCCTCCACAGTTTGCCTCTTTTCTTGTCCAAAGATCGATGAGGTTCGGAGAAGAAAACTCCTGGTGCTTCACCTTCCTCGACACGTGTCCAGCGTTCAGTTTTCTTAACTGACACACGTTGCTTTAGTGGTTTTTTGAAACCATCGTCGGTTCTACCTTTACCTGTTGCGTCGGTTCCACACCTTCTATTTAAACCCATTCGCCCTCTCCTTCTTCCTTGCTCTTCCTTCTTTTAAACTTTTTGCCGCCTTCTGAGTTTTTCTATTTCGAAGTTTTCTTCCGTCGTTTTCTTTCGTGATTTTCCTCTTAATCATGGTAAGCTTTGTCGATTATCTTCTGTTGTACTTTCCCTCCCTTGCTTCTGGCTTCTTTGTCTTTTTTCTAATTTCTTCTGCTGTGCTCAGGCTCCCAAAAAGAATGTTCCGGCAGGCGGCAAGTTTCCCCGTAAAATGGTTGATCCTCAGCATCTTTCTTGGGAAGAAAGGGCTGTGATTTACGGCTTTAAAGTGAACCTCTTTCCTTGCAAGAGCCTTGGTAGGGGGGTTAATTTGTCCCCTGAGCTTATTTCTGCGAACGAGTGTGATAATAGAAAGATAATCGTTTCCGGCGAGCAGCTCGGCGCCGGACTTCCCATCCCTTTATACAATCCTGCAAATCCTCTATTTTACGAGATATATTCTCGGATTTGTCCTCCTTGTGGTGCAATGCAGTTAAATGGAAATTCTATCCGAGTTATTCGTGAGTGGGTGGCTCGTTCGGAGGGCAAATCGTATTATTATGAGAAGCTTCCCCAAGATCCTGACCATCCTCCAAGCTTCTGGACTGCTGATAATTTTTTCAAGCACTATAAAGTAAAGAAGAATTTACTCAAGAAAAAGGCTCCTTGGAGTGTGATCCTTGGCAAGGTGCCACACTCCGAACATGTTCTGGGCGATGTGGACCCCTCTGGATCTAATTCAAACTCACTTCTTCGCCATTCCAGCGACGAAGTGTGGTTCTCGAAGCCTGTGCTCATTGAGGGTCCAGTTCTCTTTGGTTTTATTGACGAGGAGGGCAAGACTGAGCGAACGAGTTTTGCAGATGGGCATAATTTCCCTGTTGTCGAATTCTACAAGATACACTTCTCCGCGGAGGAGAGAAAGAAGTCTCAGGAAAGGATCGCCACCCTTAAGTTGAAGGTATGATAAGATTGTTTTCTCTTTAAACGTCTCTATTAATCATTTTCTTATTGTAATTTTTTCTTTCCTCGGAAAGAGGAGCAAGAGAGACTGAAAAATCAACAAGATCAAGAGGAGGTTGCTGAACTAAAGAAAAGAAAAAGACCCTCGAAGTCTATTGATGCTGGGAAGGAGGCAAGTGGTCAGGTGATAAACACAACGTGCCTCAGTTATGCGATGGGTATAAATACCTGCCTCTGTTTAGAACCTGACAAATTGACTGCTTTGCAGCTTGAGGGGGTGATTTCCGGTAATGATGATATGATGGAGTTCTCGCTGTGTGATCCCAATCGTGTGGGTGTTGCTGCTGGTGGTAAAAGAATTGTGAAGAGTGCTGCCTCGAGGCTAGTGGGTTCGAAGAGGTATCCCACCTGGACCGCTGGTAAAGGATTTGTCGCGCCCTCGAATGCCTTGTCGAGGACGTGGATGATGAAGAGACCGAGGATGATGAGAGCAATCCTCCCTTGAAGAGGAATAAGAAAGGTCCTGTCTCTGGACATTCTTCCCAAGGTTTGACTTCGGGGCAACCTACTAACGATGTTGTTCCGATAAAAAAACCCACTGCCTCTACTTCTGCTGATGCCACTGCTGCTGATTTTGAGTCCGACCTTCACCAGTCTGGTATGAATTTTGACGTGTATGGCTCGAATGATCGCTTGGTTGGTGCTTCGTTGGGTCAACCGTCCCAGCCTTCTTTGGTTGGCCCCTCGGTTCCCACTACCTTTGTGTAGAGACCTTGTACAGAGCAAGAGGTTCAAAGGTTCGTGGAGCGGAGTTCCGTCCCTGGTCCTTACGCTGAAGATATTGCCAATCATCTGAAGGCGTATGCTAAAGATCCTCAGAATCATCAGCTCAACCCCTTTGTTGCCAAATTTATTTCCCAAGCTTTTTCTGGTTCCTGGGATAGAAATACTCTTGCCTCGGCGTGGACTATGCATCAAGCATTCGTCGAAGCTGTAAGTGTCTCTTGACTGATCCATTATATGTTGTGGTTTGTTTACCTAATTGTGTGATGCTTTATTGTGATAGTATCACCACCATGGGATGTTTTTACTGGAGCTGTCTCGTGCTCAAGGGTTTGAGATTACTCGCCTAGATCAAGAAGTTCTTCGTTTGCAGCAGGTGAACAACAGCCTTTCAAGAGATCTCGAGAAGAATAGAGGTGAGATAGTTGTTTGGCTATCGAATTTTCTTCGGCGTCTTTCTGTCGGAGCACTGCAATTGATGTTCTTTATTTTGCTCGCTATTTAGGTGATGTAAAAGACTTGGGAAAGCAGCTTGAAAAAGTTGTCGAGGAGTGAGACTCCTTATCTGAAAACCTTAAGACCCAGAGCGAGCTTGCTTCAAGGCAGGATACTCAGCTGAAGAGTAAAGATAATGAGCTTGGGCTTCTGCGAAATGTCCGCGAGGAGAAGGATGGCCAGATTAAGCTGCTGAATGAGGAGGTTTTGAAACTGAATAAGCATATCGAGGGAGAGGCTGATCGGACAGCTTTGTTCAGTCGTCAACATGGTCGGTATTTGTTTAGGGAATTCGGAATGCAACCTCCTTTTTATCGCCTGGGTGTGAATGATCCTGATGCTTCACTAGATTCTGATAAAGAACTAGTTTCTTCGCAAGATGTCAAGGACATAGTAGCGCAGTTGCTGGAAGAAGAGAAAGATGGGGATGGAGAGGTTGAAGAGGTTGAAGAAATGGGTAGCGAAGATGTTGATATTGATGGTGATTTGAGGATATAGGAGGGGAGGGAAATTTGGTGGGGAATTCTGGTATCGAACAGCCAGAGGGCGAGGAGCAAAACGAAGGAGGTGATGATCGGATGGAGAAAGAAGGGGTCCATGGTGAAAATATTGGTACCGAAGAGTCGACAAAGGAATCCTCGAAGGATTCTGTCGAAACTTCAGGCAACGAGGATGGAAAGGATGCCGAAGCTGGTGGCCAAGCTGTTAAAACTGCCATGGACGGTATTCCCGAAGTTGTGAATGCAAAGGATAATGGCGAGTCTGGTAATCCCATTGCAAAGAATGGTCCCGAGGATGCTTCCAAAGTTGACGATGCCGCCGTTAAGGAGGATCTTGAAGACACAAAGTAGAAGATGGTACATCCCTTCTTCTATCTTGTTGTTCTTTTCATTTCTTTGTTGCCTCTGTATTGCATGTGACTTGCAAGGCTGGTTGTTTGTTTCTCCCTCGGATTATGTACCGTTTGTTTCTTGTTTCTTTGTGGAATGAAGCTATTGCGTTTGCAAATTTTCTTAGCGTAAATTGTTTATTGATCAACTCGTGGTTCGAAAACACGAAGCCGTCCTTGCAATGCTCTAGGCTCTTATGGTTACTCGAGGTGCAACTCCAGGGCTTACTTCGATGTAAGAGATAGTAAACCAAGCTAGTGGGGGCTTATGGATCACCCTTCCCAAAGGCTTTTAGTTACTTGCCTGTTTTAAAGCAAACATAGGCTATCGAGGTCATAGGTACCCGTTTTGCCTCGGTATGTTGGGTGGATATCGTGGATACCAAGTATCCTCCAAGAGAATATGGTGGTATTCTGATGATCCATTTACCCCAAGTACAGTGAGGAACTTATGGTGGGTAGCTGCTATGATTGTTCCTTGATAATAAAGTAACACAATGGGGGAGTGCCGGTCAAGGCTGGATCTTAGACATGGTACTATTCTCCTATCGCGGCCTAGAGTTCGACCCCTTTGTTTCTCGACAGCCCCTCCTCGAGGTAAGTGTTTATTTTTTTTAGAGGAGGTCCCTCGGCTGCATGATTCGCCTGCTATTCCCATGAATACAACCGAATTAGCTGCCTCGGGGTTCCATCCACCTTTAGAGGTGGACGTTAATCCCATTTATCGTCCCCGCGACGCCTCAGAAAAAGAGGTCCTCATGGTCGTGTGGTAGTGGGTTCAAATGCTTCATTAGCTTATGTAGCCTAGATGCAAAGTACCCACCGCTAACGGGGTGTCTTGTGGGTAGAGGACTGTGTCATATAGCTCGTAAGGCCCTTAAGGCTTATATTGATCATCAGCTTTGTGCCTGCTATTCGAGGTCTTTTTATGTTTTTGGCGTCTAGGCCTTGGCGTTAAGGCCTTTTAATTTCATTGCGTCGAGGCACTAGGGGAGATGGCGTTGTTGGCCAGTTTGGTTTTTAGGCGTGAGAGCCTTTGGAGATCTGCCTATTTTGAGTAAGGCTTTTGCCTGCCTTAGTAGAATTTGGAGTTTGATTCGAGACACAGTTGTACAAGGTTTGATAATAATTTTCTTTTATCCAAGGATACATAAATATTTTTATGTGTAGTATTTCCTTATGTACTTCGCATTCCAAGCATTGCCGAGTCCTGTCCCATCTTTTTCGTCGATTAATTTGTATGCACCTTTCCATGCTACTTGTTTTACTTTGAACGGCCCTTCCCAGATTGGCTCTAGTTTTCCTGCATTCCCTTTTGGTAAGGTGGGATTTCTCGCAATACCAGCTCGCCAAGCTGGTATTCTTGTTCGATGACTTTTTTGTTGTATCCTCGAGCTAGCTCTTGCTGGTAGTTGATGATGTGTTGCCGAGCTTCTTCTCTAGCTTCTTCGAGGTCGTCTAGCTTTGCATAGATTAAGTCTGCTGTGAGGTTTTGCTCCCCAATTTGTATTTATCCGTTGGTATCAATATTTCTGTAGGCAGCACTGCCTCTGTGTGAGTATGAAATCTGCATAAGCACTTCATACTCGACAGCCAATAGATCTATACTCATATCAAGGCAATACAAACAGTATTTGATCATACGAGAGTGCAAAGAGAATAAGAACAACATCGAAGACAATACATAAGAGAATATGTTAGATAAGAACACGATTACTCATTAAATCTTGTGGTAACTAATACATGGATATGATCCTTAGAAGTTAGAGGAGAAAGCTAACCTAATTTCACCCTTCAGAACTTGGTTACACCAAAAATCCAACCCCTACAACGTTTCTCGAGCTCGCCTTATATAGGCCGAGTCGGTAGTGGTTTACAGATAATAAGACATCGTGGTGGTGTCAGAGCTTGTCGAGTAAGGCGGCTCCTTCGGTGAGACCTCCGAAGATGACTTCATGATTTTATCCTTCGATGGCCTAGGCGAGTCTTCTATCTTCGAGCTCTTCCTCGAGGTAACTCTGCTGGCTAATCCCGAAGTACGACTGCCACATCTTTTGGCAGGGCCTAGTCCTTCTAGTCTTGACACGTGTCCCGAGGGTGTTTTACCCTCCACAGTTTGCCTCTTTCCTTTCCTTGTATCGAAGATGCTTGGGAAGGAAATTCTTCTTCGCCGTCCTCTTCTCGCCATGCACCCCACTAGCTGCCAAGTGTGACGTTTTATGACACGTTCTGCATGTTCCCGAGATTTTAGCTACCTTTTGACCTTCCTACCGGAAGCGCCAGTTTCCCTTCACTATTTAAGTTTCAGTTTCTCCCTCTAAAATTTTTTTAGCCTTTTCGTACTCTCTTCCTTAGCTCCGACGCTCTTTTTCCGAAACCCTTAAAGTTCTATCTTTTGATGTAACTCTTGTTTGGTGTTTTCCTCTGGTACCCCTTGCTTTAATCTTCTTATTATTTCATAAAGACGACTCTTTTTCCCTTCTCATCACCTCTTAAATTCCTGATCAATCTTGCCTCTGCAATTTCCGGTGCCGGCGAGTTCTGTTCTTTTTTCCTTTGTTTCCTTTCATGTCGTTTCCTTCTAAGGTTGACGTTCTCATCTCGATGATGAAGAACTTAGGTTTTAAAGATGATTCTTTCAACATAAAGGTCGTCGGAGCTCCGGGCAGCCGTCTGACTCCAGAATTAGTCGAGGAGTTTGGGTGCAACGAGGGGAAGCTCTTAGTTACGTTTCATCAAATTTCTGCTGGGTTGATTCCCCCTTTTTACCAACCTTCCAACCCTTTGTTTCTTGAAATTCTCTGCTCCCTTCCCAGTCCTTGGGGGGTAATGCAGCTCACTTGTAGATCCATTCATCTTATCAATCAGTGGGTTTCCCGCTCCGAGGATAACTCTCCCGCTGGCTCTACAGCGAAGTTTTACTTTACTGCCAAAATATCTTTCAGCATTACGAACCATTCTTAACGCTGGACAACGAATTTGCCCCTTGGGGAGTCGGCTTTCGGAATGTGAAGGGTGGTGTGAATATTATTCCGGGGTCTTTAGATTATTCCATGGACGAAGACTGGTATTCGGAGACTGTGCTTCTGGAGGGTCCCATTCTTTGAGGTTGGAAGGATGCAGGTCGCTTCATTCCTCGGACATAGTTCGAAATAGGACACGAGTTCTCGACTCAGCATCTGTTTACGATCCACTTTTATGACGAGGAGAGAGAGCTGTCTCGCCAGGTTTTAAGGAAGGGCAAAGGTATTTCTGTTGATGCTTCGAGTAGCTTAAAGCGTTCCCGAGCGGATGAGGAGACTATGGAGCAGGTAACAAATACCTTTTTAAGATTTATTTTCTGGAGTATGAATACTTGCCTCTATTTGTTTCCTGAGGAAGAAGGATTCTCATTTGTAGGGAAATACTGTATCTGTGGGTGGCTTGAGTGTGGAGAATGAATTGGTGGGCTTTGAGTTCGAGGAAAAGACCGAGGTTGCCAGGCCTCGCAAGAAGTTTTTGTTTAAGAAATCGTCCAAAGTAAGCTTACCGCATCAAAACAAGGTGCCATCGAATCCTTGGAAGAAGAAGATGAAAGCGACTGCTCCTGTCGAACTGTCCTCGGCGAAGGCTGCTGATGTGCCTCCTGCCAATAAAACTATCGAGGAGGTTGCCGCAGTCAAGCCAAATGTTGTTGTGCCGAGTGTGCCTGCCTCTGCCTCGGTGATAATTGCTTCTTCTGCTGCGACCACTGCCTCAGCCATGGTTGCTTCTGTTGTCGTAACCCCTGCCTCAGCTGAACCTTCTGTCTTATCTTCGAAGAAGATTATTCCTGTGGTTGATCTCCTTCTTCCTCGAAGGGATGGCTCGTCTGTTAATATGGATCCTTCGAAGAATTTAGTTATCAGTTATCCCCGTAGTTCAAAATTTCCACCTGCTCCTAGCTTTGCTAGCAAACACTCTCAACCATACACTGCGAAGAGATTTAAGGAGGTGCTTTTTGAGAACCATAATCCGAGTGACTTTTCCAAAGAAATTTCATCTCGCTTTGATGCTCATGCCTCTGATCCCCTGGGCTGCCCTTTGGATCCTGAGTTTTGCAAGAAATTTGGCGCTGTTTTTGGAGGTGACCGTCTCAGGATGGAGTATGATCTTCGTCATCCTCCTTTTTTGTATGAGGAGAACCTCGATATGCTTCAAATGGTTCGCTGCTTTTTCCTTGAAGTGTGAATAGTCATATTTTTTGGGGTTTTGGCTGAGTATTTGGTGCATTTTCATATTTGTCACAGGGTAATTATCATGAGTCCGGTCTTCTGGCTTATACCTTTGATCAATGTGGCGAGGCTGAGTATCATGATAGGAAATTTTTCCAAATGCAACAAGAGCTTGCCGAAGAAAAGACTCGTAGTGCTCGCGAGAGGAAGAATTTGATAGGTATGTATTTTGATATCCTGTGTTTGCATCTTACCTTGTAATTTTATGCTGAGAAAAATTTACTGCTGTCCAAAAAGCCGAGTTAGAAGAAGGGAAGAAGAAACTCCTCGAGGCTAAGCTAGCTTTAAGCAATTCTCGAGAGAGTCGCAAGCCTTCGCATAGTGTTTCTGGCGATGGAGGTCATCGAGGTGAAATCGATAAGCTTATAAAAGAGAGGAATCAAGCCTGGGATGACCAAGATTACTATAAGAGGAAGAGGCGTGAAGCTGAGGATCTTCTTGCCGAGGAAAAAAGGAAAAGGGTTAAGGCCGAGCGCCTTCTTGAAGAGGAGGAGAATAAGAATGAGATTGTTGCCCGAAAAAATCACTTTTTTCAGCTGGATGTATAACGCCTATCACGAGAGCGGGATGCTGCTCTTAGGGAAAAATCAATCACCGTCCCTGGCAGAGTGGTGATAGAGAATTTGGAGCAGGATATTAGGAATTTGAGGGGTCAAACGTCTGCGTTGAAGAACGTCAATAATGATCTAACTGCAGAGAATGCTGCTTTGAAGAAGGGCTGTAATGATATAAGTTTGGAGCTTGCCAAGGCGAAAACTTCGAAAGATCATCTTTCCCGAATGATCGATGAATATCGGTTAGAACTTGCTAAGTTTGGGGCGGCTTCTTCTGAAGATATTAGGAAAAGGGCTACCCAGCCTCGCTTTACCAACCAACATGAGGCTGTTGAGTACATGGTTGTTAAAGAAAGTAGGGTGCTAACCCTAATCAAGTTGTTGTAATGTTGTTTGTTGTGTTTCCAGTTATCTCAACTTTTCTTGTTTCTGTCATTTGACAGGCATTGAAGCCAACTTGCAGAAGAAAGTAGCAGACGCTGTATCCGCGAGAGACGAAGCTGTCAATCAGTTGGTGCTTGAAGCCGACCAAAAGTTGGAGTTTGAAAGGAGAGCAGAACAATTGTCGAAGGAGTTATCCGAGGAACGGCGGCGTCGAACTGCCGATGTGGACAGGCTTTCCCAAGAGCTGGAGCTCGAACGTAAGCGTCGTTCAGAGGATGTACAAAGGAGCGTTGAAGAAATGACTGCCGAACGAGATTTTCGCCTTAAGTGTCAGCAGGACCTTAGGAGTATGGTTACTGGTTTTGCCCTCGTCCATCATCAGTTAAGACATGGGCAGGCTTTTGAAGAACTTCTTACTCGGTCTGCTTTGACTACCTCCCTAGCTACTAGCATGGCCTGTCGAATACATGTTCGGTCGCTTTTTAGAGCTATCGGTATTGAGCCTCCTACCTATGGGGTCGTTGGTGCAAGGGATGCTGACGCGATACTTCCAGGCGACGAATACTTGCTTCCTCAGGAAGTATTTGTAAGGTTAGCTAGGGACAAAGCGCGAAGGAGAGGGCTACTTGGGAATATTCCTGAAGACAAAGGCCCCGATGATGATGAAGGTGATGGCGATGATGATTCCGATGATGGCCATTCAGGTGGCTCCGAAGGTCATCCCAGGGGAGACCCCGAGGATGATTCTAAAGATGATTCCGATGGTGATTCGAAGGATAATCCGAAAGACGATCCCAAGGGTGATTCCAGAGAAAGCCCAAAGGATGGTCCCAAGGGTGACGTTTCAGCTGAAATTGGCAACGCAGCCTGTGGTGCTGCACGGAATCTTGGCGACGTTCAAGGGGGGAGCAGTGGTGGTGGTATGGTTGTCAGCTTTGATAAAGGGAGCAGTTATTTGTTTCAAGAATCCACAGTCGCGTATAGCGAAGAGAGTGAGAGTAAATCTGAGCCCGTGAGGGAAATGACTCCCTCGAGACAAGATCATTCTGGTTTTCGGACCTATGAAGAGGACTTGGAAGCTGATAGAGAGCTTTGGAATGACACCGAAGCGTTTGGAGAGCCCTCCCCTCGCCATGGTGTGCTATCTGACGAAGCTTCTCCCATGGTGTAGCAGCGAAATATTTTGCCTTTCCTTTTATCCTTTGATACAAGAATTTTTGTACCCGGAATTTCCCATATTTTTGTGCTTATGTGCTGTGTTGACTATATTTTATGAAGAAGTCTTTTTCATTTGCTCAGAGTTTTCTCCTTTTTAGTTTTGTATAGATTTTGTTGAGAACTTCGTAGTCAGGTACGAGGCTGCCTTTGTAATATCCTAGGTTCCGATGGTTACTCGAGGTGCAACTCCAGGGCTTACTTCAATGTGGGAGATAGTAAACCAAGCTAGTGGGGGCTTATGGATCACCCTTCCCAAAGGCTTTTAGCTACTTGCATGTTTTAAAGCAACAAGGCTATCGAGGTCATATGTACCCGTTTTGCCTCAAAGTACTGGGTGGTTATCGAGGATACCGGGTATCCTCCGAGAGAACAAGGTGGTGTTCTGATAATCCATTGGTCCCTAGTAAAGCCGTGGACTGATGGTGGGTAGCTGCTATGTATGCGCTTCGATAATAAAGTAGCTCAATGGGGGAGTGCCGGTCAAGGCTGGAGCTTAGACATGGTACT
>JAJJMA010103025.1:0-16252 GCA_023529015.1 Papaver nudicaule | reverse complement strand
CGGACTCTTCGAAAGTTACTTCTTAGTATAGTCAACACCTTGTTATAATATGTTTGACCTTTTGAGGTAGTAGTCAATCACAACAATTAGCACAAAAAACCTTTTTTTTTTTTTTTTTATCATTCTTAAATTATGTTCCCCAAGGCCGGTTCCTATAGAAATCAAAACATCAATTATAGCTATTATGGTGGACTATGGAGCTAGCAAACCATGAAAATGGCGTTGCAAAAATGCAACTTTGCAGCATGCGATGAAAATATTATCGTCGATAGAATTCCATCGATTCCCTTTTGTCTCTCTTAATTTTTAGTTTAAAAAATCTTTTTAAATAAAAATCGGGTCCCACAAATAATATATAAATATATAAAGGATCCACCAAACACATTTATCTAGTTTTTTTTAAAAAAAATTATTATTATTTGGACCCGCAATAAACATTAAATATATTATTTTAACCCTGATTTTGGTGGTTTTCCATCGTCCAATTTTATTTTGCTAAGCCACGTGGGATTGCAAACCACCCCTTTTAGTTTGCCCCATAGGAACCGGCCTAACAGAGTGTTTGGACTTTGAATACCAGAAGTATAAGTGCTTTTGCTCCTCCTCAAGCAACAGTCGATTCCAAAGTCATAAGCAAAAATATTCTACTTCAGAAAAAAATTAACTTTTCGGTTTCTAGATATCATTCTGAAATTCTATTGCCAATTTTATGACTTTTCTGCTTTTAAAAGTCGAAAAAAACTTCTAGAGGAGTAATCCAAACACCCCATAAGTGACTTCTAGTTTTTTACGACTTATTTAAAAATGAACTTCTTTGAGAGCATCTCCAACAGTGGGTGGATGTCTTATTTTTTTGTGACACATATGATATAAGAAACAAAAATCAATCTCCAGTAGTGGGGTCATATAAATTAGGGTGATGACATGGACAAACAAAAGGTCTTAGAGAATGTCTTATCTAGACTTTCGGTAAGACCTCCATGTCATTAATTTAACTAATTTTTATATTTAAATTATTGTTTGAGAATAAAATGAACCAATAAAAAACGAGAAAATCAATTTATTTTGTTAATTAGTTATATTCATATAATAAATTTCAAGGTTACAACTTTTATACCATTGGAGATGATTTATTGGTTCAAAAGTCTTATCTATTAAAACCTCATAAATAAAGGTCTAAATAAGACCTCCACATATGATTTTTAGCCCCCACCATTGGAGATGCTCTGAAGTGGCCACCAACCGCTAGTTCCACTGAAAGTCCATCTGAAAAAACAAGAAGACTTGTAGTTGTCCACCGATTGGGGATATTTTCAAAATAAAACAGAACAACGAGGGTAATTTAGTACTTGCCAACTGATTAGCTCAGTAGTATAGGCCTAGAGCTTGCTGCTTGCCCGTTAAAATCCACAAACAAGGAGGCAGCTTGAAACAGTGAAAGACAAGAAGATACTCTCTGGTTCCTTCCTTTCTCTTTCTAGAAATCAAAATGTTAAAACCAAATCAAATGAAATTTCTGAAGAAACTGGTAATAGCAATCACAGTATTGATAAGTGTATCAGCAACAAGAAGAACAAGAGGAGATAGATATTATTCATCAGCATCATCATACTCATTCACACCATCAACAACAGCAATAGGAGAATGGTCAAGAGCAAGAGCAACATACTATGCAGCCACAGATCCAAGAGATGAAATAGGAGGAGCATGTGGTTATGGAGATTTGAAAGAGAATGGTTATGGAATGGCAACTGTTGGATTAAGTAGTTCTTTGTTTAATAGAGGTCAGATCTGTGGTGCTTGCTTTGAGTTAAGATGTGTGGATGATCTTAAGTATTGTATACCTGGTACTTCTATCATTCTCACTGCTACTAATTACTGTGCTCCTAATTATGGTTTAACCGTACCTCCTTCTACTACTACTTCTGATGATGATGAGAATGATAATGGTGATTCTGGTGGTTCTGATAATGTCGACGGTGGTCTTTGTAATCCTCCTAACAAACATTTTGTCTTGCCGATTGAAGCTTTTGAGAAAATTGCTATTTGGAAAGCTTCTAATATGCCTGTTCAGTATCGAAGGTACTTACACTCAATCCCTCTTAACTAGTAAATTATACACGCTATCTTTGCGCTTTCTGTCTGGATTTTGTTCTGAGTTCATTATTTTTCTTTGCTATTTTTAGATTAGTATGTGATTTTGTTGTTCTTGTTTTTGTTTGGTTATGTTTGTATTTCCTGCTCCTATCTGCTTCAATTTCTTATTTTGTTCACGCTAATTTGCGCATTGGTAAAGTGCCAATGTTTGGTATCGTGCGCATTGTTTTTTCTTACTTTTAAGTTTTTTAATTTTTTTCAAAAAGTCCTGATTTTTAAAAGAACTCACCTCCTTGACTACTTTACTGAGTTGTGGCCAACATTACACTTCTTGTTGTCATTCTGCTTTTTCTCGTCCTTTCTAGGAAAGAGTTCAATAGAAATTCATGAGCTGAGAATACATAACTTAAGTTCAAACCCAATTCCCATTAGTATAGCTCTCCAAGTTCTTAAGCCAATGGCATGGGCATTGGGTCCAAGTATATTTTTAAGAATTTGAGACTAATTTATGCTATGATCATTGCACTTCTACAACATTGAATGCCTTCAAAGTTATGCTTGTTATTCTTTTATATAAGAGGGCCCATCTAATAAAAGCAACATCATGCGCTAATTTGCATTGTTTTCTCTTCAATAGGCTATCTCTGGCTATAGCTACCTGTAACATATGTATCTACCCATGATTACACCAACAACCTCCATGTTGAATGTAGAACTGCAGTTGTGCTTTTCGTTCATCTATCCTTGCAGTAGAATCAAGTGACTGAACTTTGATTTTTGAAATTGATGTGGGCCCAAATTATTGCTATGAGTATTCTTGCTGATCATACCTATTGTTTGTTACAAGATTAATACTCATTTAAGATTTGATTTTTTATGATTAGTTTTGTCTGATGATTTTGTTGTTATGAGCGTTTTTTGGTATTTTTTAAATGTCGCTTTGTGTCTCCGTCGAGAATGAATATTTTGGAGATTGAGTTTTCCTTCTAAAGTATTTTCTGATTTCAGCCTTCCATATATACTGTAGTTTAATGCATTACCTACATCTGGTTAACTGTATAACTGCATACTCTGGGTTATAACATACTTAATGAATTCCAGTTTTCTGTATAAACAAACAATAAAATAAGGATACAACACTCTTTTTGTCCAAACGTTATTTATCGCTAGTCGTTCCATTACATTGTGCACTATTCATTTATAAACAATCCTTACAAAATGATACAAGTATATTTTTAGACATTTATCTGATTTGGTCTGTGATTGAGCAGGATCAAGTGCAGAAGGGAGGGAGGAATTCGGTATACACTTAATGGATCTGGCTTCTTTTATTCAGTTCTGATCACCAATGTTGCAGGCGTTGGAGATGTAGTTGCTGTAAAAATCAAGGGTTCTAAAACAGGGTGGCTTCCGATGGGAAGGAATTGGGGCCAAAATTGGCACATAAATGCTGACCTGAAGAATCAACCTCTCTCATTTGAGGTAACTGTTAGCAACGGGGTTACAATTACATCTTACAATGTTGCACCAAAAGATTGGCAACTTGGGCAAACATTTAATGGAAAGCAATTTGACTCCTAAATTTTTTTGTCTGAAGATTATTTCATCATTCTATGGTGGTAATCTAGTCTGTTACAGTCAACTATGGTAAGTGTCTAGTTTTGGAGATACCATGAAGGATTGGTAGTATGTTGAAACTTTTTGTAGGTGCACCTGGTTTTTCTCAAGAGACTTCTTTTCCAAAATGGAACAAGGGGAACAACTTAGAATAGGCACCAAGTTATGTATAAGATTGGCATTGTCAAATTTAGTTGGCAAGAGTAAAGTGAACATTGTAAAGGGTAAACCCTATTATTACCTAGTGCTCATATATAGACATTATATTAAGAACTAGAAAGCAATTTTTTTCATATATAGTTACTCATGTAATGCAGATAAGTTTTGGTTTACTTTGACTAGTGATCAAATGACCTATACATTACCCCAAATAGTAAAGCTCTGGGGGCTGGCTTTTTGTGGAGTTCACCATTGTATCCTATGGTTATATACTTTTTTGCTCCTTCAAATCTGCAGTATATATATATTCATTTTTTTGGACCTTTAGAATCTTTAATTTTGTTCCAATTCCCACTTAGTTTTACGGTGAATACCTGTTGAGACTTCTATTTACGGGGAAATCAGCCTGAGGGTGTGACTATGTTAATTGAACAACGATGGCCACTTATATTGCTGGTTGAACAAGCAAGAGAACCAGTAATTAGCAGAATAATTTTTCCAGCATCGTCTTTGAGCACAGGGGCACTTTCCGCAACAACCAAGAAGCAACAACATTATGAAATGCTTTCAGGAAACCCTGTTTCAAATTTAACCGTGAGTAAGCTAGAATCCGAGGCTAACAATAAACAATAGGGCATGCTTTCAGAAAAACTTTGGTCATTGAATACCTCGATATATACCGTGGAAGGAAGGTCGGTGACTTAAGTATTAATTACGCATCATCATTATGAATTTTTATACTATGCCCTTATAAGGGAATTTAGGTGATAGAGAACAAGCAGCGTTCCAACGTTTATCAACGAAGCTGCTGCTAGGCTAAGTTACACCCCTTAACATAGAAAAACAGGGGGTCCATTTTTAATGTTTTGGCCAATTATGGTATGACACCTAGGCTGGGAGAGATTTGGAGGAGGGAAAGCAGTGGTATGAAGCATTTTCGGTTACACATAATCCAAAACAGAGACACCAAAACTCAACTTTGGCTATCCCTTTAGAAATATTTTTTAATTGTCAAATTACCCCCAATTTGATTAGTGACTAATTATATGATTAGCATTAATAAAAATGATTAGTGTTAATGATTATGTTTAATTAAACTTAATTAAAATCAGATTTTTGATTTTTTGTCTTTGGTTTTGGGGAAGAAGAAGAGAAAAAATGGTGAAACTTTTTGAAAATCTAGGGTTTTGGTGAAAATTTTCAACTAGACTCAAAACCTTAGATTTTGGGTCAAGTTTATTTCGTCTATCCACTAGGAGATGAGCAAGATCGATATACAATCCATTAAAATTTGAAAAAACACAGATTTTCATAAAAGATCGCGAACCCAGAAGTAGGTTCGGCTCAAAATAACAAGCCGAACCTGGAAAAATGAAGAACAGTTCGGCAACAATCATTAGTAGCCGAACCTATGTAGATGAGGTTCGGCTCTTTCGATAATTTTTGTTTATGAGCCGAACCTAGAAACTGAAACTAATGGTCAGTAATTCGGCTCTATTTTCTAATTTAACGAAACAGCCGAACCTGGTTCGGCTAATGTCGGAAACCAACATTTAAGGCCGAACCTTCCTCTGTCAAAATGATATTGCACCTGGTTTCACGATTAGAGTACATCAAACACACAACCATTCACACATAGATATAAAAAACCAAGATCCCACTCACATACATCTAGTAGCAAATGTACTTAGAACTTACCCCATCTACCTAGAGAGTCAATTTAAAACATAACACATTTCAAATGTACTTTAAAGCATAAACATTGTTTTCAAAAGTATTCAACGACCTCTTTTGTTAGGTCTTCCTCCACGAACCCTCGAATTTCCGCCTTCAACA
This sequence comes from Papaver nudicaule, assembly GCA_023529015.1. Lineage (NCBI taxonomy): Eukaryota > Viridiplantae > Streptophyta > Magnoliopsida > Ranunculales > Papaveraceae > Papaver > Papaver nudicaule. Next base: position 10,543 of record JAJJMA010103025.1, on the reverse strand, counting down.
TCATCATCAGATTCTTCTTCATGTACAACTAGTGCTCCACTTGGACCTTGGTCATCTTGCCGAGGCCTCTTAGTCACCTTTGGCTCTGGCCCTCCTTCACCCTTTTCCATAATTTTGGAGAGTTGCTTGTGGACTTTCTTCTGCTCATCAAAGTTCAAAGCTTGTCCGCAATTGAGTTTGTCCCCCCATTTATTCAAAGAAGATTTTACCCCCTTCACCTATTAACATTTAAAACAACAAATGATTATTACTTACAAATACTTTTTAGTTTAATGACACCAATTTCAAGCTGCCGTAACAAGCTTTACAGCGTCTTTGGGGTTCAATAGAGCTTCTTATCCTCTCCGCCTCCCTTTCAACTTCCCCAGAAGCATCGGCAGCCTGACGGGCAGCAATTTGATCGGCAACTAATTGAGCCGCGACATTAATCACATAAGGGTGAGAAAACTGATCATATCAGTCGGAATATCCATCCTCCTCATCTCGTGGGTCATTTTCCAAATCCTCAGTGCCAGTGACTTGATTGTCTACACGCCTGGTCCAAATCCGCAGCATTGCTATTAATCCTTGCATCTGCCGCCAATGATTTCTTGCCTACGCCTTGACGAGGAATATGTGTGTTTCCTTTTGTTCTTATGGGAGTTACCTCTGTGGATCTTTTTGGACATTCAACAATTAAAGATTCAAATTTGGATACAAAAACAAAGAGAAGTAAGTTAAACATAAGAAGGTTCGGCCCATTCGACCAAAAAATAATTTGGGCCGAACTAAATAATTGCACTAATGGTCAGTAAAGATCCTAGTTCGGCTCATTCGAGAAAAAAATCATTTGAGCCGAACCTTATATTATACTAATGGTAAGTAGGTTCGGCATATTATGCCAAAAATTTATTTGAGCCGAACCACATAACTACACTAGTGGTCTGTAATATGTGAGGTTCGGCTCAAAATATCGACGTTTTTTAGGAGCCGAACTGTTCTTCCCCAATTGACTTCCAGAGAAGAACACAGAGGTTCGTCTCAGAAAAAACTCAATTTTTCTCAATTTTTTCTGTCGAACCTCTTTCTGTGCACGAAAAAAACCCTAATTTTTTCGATTTTAACCATTCAAATCAATTCAAACACATAAAATACATCAAGGGTTTGCGTGAAATACCTTATAAGTCGAGCCATTAGGGGTGGTTCTTCGGTTTCGTCTTTGATTTCGCCTTCAATTTCGCCTTGAACTACTCTAACCGTTTCTTCACTATTTTGAGCAATTGTACCCTCTAAGGCCCCTTCCTATGCACAAGGCAAACCATAGTGTTTGCCCCACTATGGAAGGGGCAAACACCAAAAACGGGCAGGCAAACCGCCAGATCTGCCTGTTTGCCGGGCCAACAGGACTAACTAGCGGTAGCTAGTGTGAAACTCGGTCGAGAAAGAGACTCTCGACTGTGTTTATCTCTCTCTAGAGAGATAATCTTTTTCCCTACCGAAAATATTTCTTTATGTAACTAATTCTTTTCTCCTACTTTTACATTATATCTCTCCTACTTTAAGATTTTTTAATATATCCCATTAATCTCTCATATTTAATCTCTCCTACACATCATCCCACAACTAATATCCTAACAAAATAAAATTCAATGGGTCCCATTAAAAATATTTTTAAATTAGATTTGCCTGTTTCCCATAGTGCAAAATCAGATTTGCCTAGCCACGTGGCAAGGCAAATCACAAAATTTGCCCCCTTGCATAGGAAGGGGCCTAAATGCAGCTGATTCGTATCTTGTTTACCCATTTTAATTTGTATCGTTTTAGGTTTTGGGGCCATTTAATTAGGGGTGTCAATGGGTACCCGTTTACCCAGAACCGGGTGATTCGGTTCCGGTTCTGGGTCCTAGCATTAAACCCATTAGTCGAATTAATACCCGACGGGTATTACCCGATAGGACCCGATTATATCGGTTCCTAATCAGTTCCGTAATATAACAAGTTTTTAGGGGTAAACTGGACAAATGTATAGGTCATATATTAAAAAAAACAGATCTTATCCGTTCACTTACTGCCTCACAATTCATTTTCCCCTTTCTTTGTCTCTCCAGTCTCCATAAGCTAAAGATAAAAACAGTGGCTGCGGCTCTAGATCTCTACATTTATTTCTTATTCTTCATTTCTTTAGCTAATTAAATTAATGACTTTGATCTCTCTCCTCTTCTCTCTCTTCTCTTCTCTCAAACAGTGAAAATAGTCGTTAAGCCTACAAAAATGGAGTAATTTCTCGTGCCGGCGGCTCTTGATAAGGATCACATCTTGGAAAAGGAGGCTTGAAACATCTGATTGATTGTTGATGAACCTGATGGATTTTCATGGGTCATATGGATTGCATTTTATGTTTGCATGCTTAATTTTTTGGTTTCATGATCCATTCTGTTTGCTTTAGTGGTATAACTATACGCTGTTTTGAATGGAAACCTCTTAGTTTCAGCATAATTCTCTTGGCCTTATTCTCATCTGTTTTTTAGCATATCTAACCTTTATAAATTTTCTCCAGCATATGAGCAGGTGTTATCATCATAACTAGCATGACAAAGGCGTAATAAATAGACGATTCTTTTAAACATTCCATCATAACTAGCATAACTAACATAAGTCTCAGATTAACATCAAATGATCTTAGTTACATCCGGTTCCATTTTCAAGACTAACTGATTCATTCTTGTCTTAGAAGACTGCTAGTAGTTTTAGCATAACAAAATGGTGATTTAAAAAACTTACCCTTTATAAAGATTTTGATCTTCTCCTTCCTGCTTGTCTTAGATGTTTTCCTTCGATTCTTGTTCCTTCTCTTGCCCTGGCTTTAACTTCTTCCCACTATGCTCTGGTTTGGACTTCTTCTCCTCAGGATCTGACTTCGACTTCTTCTCATCTCGCTCTGGATTTGACTTCTTCTCCTCTTGTTCTGGATTAGTCTTCTTCCCCTCTCGCTTTGGGCTTGACTTCTTTCCCTCCGGCTATGGTTCTTGATCAACAACTTCTTTGTCTGTTTCTTGTTCTGGTAGAGTTTCAACTGATCGGCTTCCATGCGTGATACAGAAGGTTTTTGTTCTCATTTTCTTCACTTTAATCTGAATCAATCAGAATTTGGAGTGTTTATTCACTTCTAGTTAATGCATCTTTCCTCATTTACTTCACTTTAATCTAAAACAATCAGATTTTGGAACTGTGGGAGTCAGGCTGAACCAGTTAAAGTTTCAGACTCATTCTCACACTCCATGTTTCTTTGTCTTTTTTTCCTGTATTTTCTCTTGAATCTATGTTGTGCACCGTGATCTTTCCTTCTCTTGACAGGCCATTATCTAGTTCATGATTACTCATTACTAGCATTGATTATCCGATGACCAAAATTAATCTGCCGGGAAGTTTAAGTATTTCCGGCCTATCTGAATAGTCTAGAAGCCGGAGCAATAGCGGCTACTTTTCATACATTTGAATTTTTTGTAAGAATCCCAAAATAATTTTTAAAATGTTTAAAAACTGTCATTTCAATATTAGCTGGCTTGCATGACTTCTGGCATGCGCATTATTCCCCCCAATGCTTTCTCTCTGATCTTTAATGCTACGTTCACTATTACAACCACCAATCTATTGGATGAGCTCCTCTCATCACATCATAACTCTGATTCTTGTGATGAATGATTTTAGAACCTTTGGATTAATTTTGATTATCGATACTCTTCTCTCTTCAATGCATCGTCTAATCGTATTAATTGCTGATTGAAATCAAGTTTTCATATCTTGTTCCCTGCATGCGCCTTCTAGCTCTGCATGGGTAATTGGTCTCTAGAATAGCTCTTAGGGCTACCTCACCTCTGTGTGTGCAACTCCGTCTTGTTTAGAGAACACGGATATGGTTCTAGTCCCTGTGGATCTGGATCCTCCAAGTCCGGAGGCCATCCGTGTCAATAGGGATATTATAGCAATTAGGGAATCGATTCCAACTCCAGCCTTCATCATCACCTTCTCTGACTCGGTTTCCTCACCTCTGTCTTGTAACACCACTCGTGCGTCAGACTATGATCTATCCGAGATCTCTGAATCTGATTCAGTTGTTTCTCATTTTAATCCATCATTATCTGGATCTGCATCTCATCACTCTCATCCTAGGGTTTTCATAAATGAATATGGATCTAACTTGCATACCCATGAAATAATCATCAACAATCAATATGAAGATTCACTGATTCAAACTCGCCTTGTTCCATTGATGTCGATCCGGAATCAGGAGCCACAGGTAACCCACATTAATCTCCCCTTTAAATCGTTTAACTGCTTAATCGTTTAATTTTATACTAGTTAGACTTGAATCAAGTTAAAATCAAATTATTATTCATAGATGCATGATAATTAGAGCTCTCAGTTTGCTTTTATTTGTTTACACTAATATGCTTGTTCACACTCATATGCTTCTCTGCTCATTCTAAGCTTAATCTCTGCTTTTATCTCTGTTGCTAGAATTAATCTACACTTGTGCTCTCACTCATATGTTTCTCATAGAACTGTCTTAATTATTAGAGTTGTTTATCTTATGTTTACCTCGATTAACCATAAGATCCTAGCCTAATTTTGATTAGAGTTTTTTCTCACTCGATTAACCATAAGATCCTAGCGTAATTTTGATTGCTCAAAGTAGTTTCAGTTAATCAATTATGAATATATTATCTTGGAATTGTCAAGGCATAGGCTCTAGCAAATCCTCTACACACCTCAATAAACTATGTTTGAGTCACAAGCCAGACTTTTTGTTTCTTTCTGAAACTAGAAATAATGAGAAAAAACTTGAACATATTCTAACTAATTGTGGATTCAACAAGTTTCATGTAGTGAATCCAGTAGGACTGTCAGGAGGCCTAGCTTTAGCTTGGGCTGATCACTGGTCAGTAGACATTTTGTGCTCATCTAGACGGATGATTCATGTTCTAGCTAGAGACATTAATAAACCTGGCTCAATGGACACAACTTTGTCCTTTGTCTATGGAAATCCTATAAAGAAAGAAAGAATCAAAGATTGGATTTTTTTAGAGGAAATGGCACATGAAATTTCAACACCATGGTTAATTATAGGAGATCTTAACCTGACCTTGTCCTCAGGGGAAAAAAAAGGGGGTAAACCTTTTAATAGTCTCTCAATTGCTAATATCATCTCCATTATAGAAAGCATAGGATTGATAGACCTAGGTTTTCTAGGACCAATCTTCACATGGTCTAATCAACAAAAATTTCCTAAAAAAATTCAGGCTAGACTAGATAGAGCTCTGGCTAATACTGACTGGTTAGCATTGAACCCTAATGCTACAGTCACTCACCTTCCGGCTATCGCCTCTGACCATAGTCCTATTTTTCTCACCTTTAAGCCTTATGAGCCTAATAGAGCAACTCCTTATAGATTCTTTAGCCTCTGGTTGGAAATCCCTGAAGTTTTAGAGATCAACAATGTTGGGATTCTACCATTAGGGGATCCCATCAATTCACTGTTATTAGTAAACTTAAATTGGTTAAAAAGACCTTTCTAAATGGAACACGTAGGTGTTTGGAATGATTCAAACCAATATTAAATCTACACTAGATAAAATCAATAGACTGCATGCTACCAACACTCTAGGAGAGAAGGATAAGGAAATAGCTGAGAACATAGGAGACTTAGAAACACTTTACGACCAAGAAGAAAAGATTTGGAAAGAAAAATGTAAGGATAACCACATTCAGTTTGGGGATAGAAACACTAGGTTTTTCCATAGTTGTACTCTTAATAGAAGAAGGAAAATGAGAATAGTGACCATCACAGATGGGAATGGTAACACTCACACTAAGCACCAGGAAATCTCTGACACTTTAACCAATCACTTTAGAAACATAGCAAATGAACCAATCTCTCAGGATGATAACTCTTTTTTCGATATCTTTCAAAATGAAGTTACCCCAGCTGAAAACTGTTTTCTTACGGCAATCCCAAGTAATTCTGAGATTACTAAGGTTGTTAAAGATCTGGCTGCGGATAAATCCCCAGGTCCAGATGGGTTTAACGCTAAGTTTTTCGCACATCAATGGCCTCTTATTCAACAAGATGTCATCCTTATGGTTCAAAACTTTTTTCAAACTAAGTATCTACTCAAGGAGATAAATACCACCTTCTTAGCTTTAATTCCCAAAATAGATAACCCAGTTACCCCTAGTGATTTCAGACCCATTAGCCTTTGTAACACCACTTATAAAATTATTTCCAAACTCCTAGCCAATAGAATTAGACCTATCCTGTCTAGGATAATCTCCCCTTTTCAGTCAGCCTTTATGAAAAACCGACAGATCACAGATAATGTAGTAATGACACAAGAACTAATTCATACCATGCATAAGTATAAAAAAAAAGAAAAAAATGATAGGTTTGATGGGCTTAAAGCTTGATATGAGCAAAGCCTTTGATAGAGTAAGTTGGCCCTACTTAATGAAAGTTATGGAGAAGTTGGGCTTCTCCAAGGACTTATGTGACCTAATTTACCAATGCATTAGCACTCCAGCAATTGCAGTGCTGTGCAATGGAGTTCCGGGGAAATTTTTTACCCCTTCTAGAGGTATTCGTCAGGGGGATCCTTTATCCCCCTATCTGTTCTTATTGTGCATGGAAGGATTAACCAGGCTTCTAAAAAAAGCCGAGCATCAAGGCCTTATTCATGGTATTAGAGTAGCAAGGGGCATTTCTCATCTGCTCTTCGCAGATGATTGTATTATCTTTACTAAGGCTAGTCTAGTAGAAGCTAGAAACCTCCTTAACATTCTTAACACCTTCTGTTCGGCAAACTGATAATGAGTATTCTAAAAGTTAGGAAGATTGACTCTGGAGAAACTTACCTAGGAACTCCTATGTTCACTTCAGAATCAAAAATAAAATGTTTTGACTCTATGGTTAGAAGATTTAAGGGTAGACTTCAAAACTGGAGAGGCAAACAACTTACTCAGGCAGCTAGAACCATTGCAGTTAAGCACACTCTTGAATCGATTCCAATTTACCAGATGGGATGTTTTAAACTCCCAGTTGAAACTACTGACCAACTCGTTTCCCTGCAAAGAAAATTCTGGTGGGGAAAGAAGGAAGGTAAAAAAGACCTAATCCTCAAAGCCTGGGATGCACTATGCAAACCAACCAACTTAGGAGGACTAGGGTTCAAAAATCTTAAAGATAACAACAAAGCGCAACTAGGCAGATTTTCCTGGAACTTAGTATCAAATCCTGATGCTCTGTGGGCTCAACTTCTTAAATCTAAATATTTTAGAAACTGCTCCCATTCTCTAGACGATAAGGTTAACAAAACTGGATCTTGGATTTGGTCATGTATCCAAAAAGGCCTAAGTTATATTAGACCTTACTGTTTTTGGGAAATAGGAAGTGTGGAAACCACGAAAATTTGGAAGGATAACTGGATACCAGGCTTTTACCCATTGCCAATGCCTTTGCAACCCAATAGTCTTATTTTTGTTAAGGAATTGATAAATCCCCTAACCCTAGAATGGAACACTGAGTTGATAAGAAACACCTTTGATAACAACATAGCTAATGCCATTTTAAGTATTATCACTAATCTTAGCTCTAATGACTCTCCACAATGGACATTAGAAATAGATGGAAAATTCACTACAAAATCGCTTTATAATGCATTAACAAATTTTAATGTTTTGGCTGACTCTCCTTGGGATAAAATCTGGGCAATTAAAACAGCTCCTAGAACTAATAACTTTGTTTATAAATGTAGACAAAACATGGTTTCATGCGGAGCAGTTATCTCTAGATTCATAGATGTTCCAAATATCTGTCACATGTGTTCAGAGAATAATGAAACATTAGAACATATGTTTTTTAACTGTAACTTTGCTAGGGCTATTTGGTTTGCTACTGGGCACAACCCTTTTCCACCTGGAGTGGATACCCCTACTGTTAAAGATTGGATTGATAGCTGGTCTGAGGAACCAGATGGTTGGGATAATCAAATAGGCTCATGGAGTGGTTATTGCGCAGCTATGATTTGGCACATTTGGAAAGCCAGATGTGACAAAGTCTATAGAGGTCACAACCAATCCCCTATAGCTGTCATGAAAAAGGCAGTCAGTTTTTGGATTGATAACAATAAACCAAAAATTAGCTTGACTAGACAACAACAAACTAACTTAGTTGAAGTTCCAAAATCTTGGATTTCACCTAGTATAGGAACCACAAAAATAAACATAGCAGTGGTTTGGAACTCAGCAAACAATATTATATGCTATGCTCTAATTGCTAGAGATGCTAATGGTATTTGCAGGGAGGTGAGGGCTCAAGCAACATCGGCCCAAAGTAGGGACGAAGGGGAGATCTTGGCAGTCACCGCGGCAATCAAATGGGGTCTGGAATCAACAGAGACAAACCTGGAAATTGAAGGCCAAAGTAAAGCTATTCAAGGACTCATCATGGGAGAAACAGACGGAAAAAGGTGGCAGACGAGATCTCTTTGGAACAACACGGGCAAGAAGTTACTCATTTCTCTACAATCCAAAAGACAAGTTGTTTTTAATGTAATAGTTAAGGAGGCTAATATGGTTGCCAATGCTTTAGCTCAAAAGCTTAATGCATCTGAACCCTTTATATTTAAGCAACCACCTCCATGTTTTCTTTTTGATGTAATCACATATGAGGCTTGCCTCAATCTCGATAGTCGAGATCGACAATGTTTGCCCTTCTAGTTTTAATTTAAGGTTTTATTATAAAAAAAAAAAAGCTAATTAAATTAACAGTAGCGTTGAACAAAATTATCCAAAAGAAAAACCATAAAAAATGTTGATGCTGCTATAGATCTATACTATCTTCACATTTCGTCCATAGCTATTGCTATAGATCGGCTTCATATCCTTACCATGTTAATTCCTAATCAAAAGCTCACTAATCAAAGTTGTTTCCTCATCTTCTTTTCCATGTATTCAATCAATTAATTAATTGATTCAAAATAAAGTTTGAGACAAGAATCAATTATTGTAACTCTTCTTCCCCCTTATGTAACTTTCATAATTTGTGGTTGATTATCAAATATTAGTTGTAAGCTAATGTTTAATTGTTGGCTTTGACGGGAAACGTTGCTGCTTTGATTATACCTCCACCACCATTAACGAAGTAAATGAAAGTCACCTAGAATATTCAGAATAATTTCTTTATTACTTACCCTCTATTTATTATCGATTGCATATTGGGTGTTTTCCATCTCCTCTGTAATCTATTTATGTGAGACCTTAATTTTATTGTTGTTTTTTTCTTTTAGTTGAAGGATTTTTGTTTTGGGTTTTTATTTAAATGCATAACCGATTACTCAATTTTTTGATAAATATATATATTTGTATGTATAACATTAAATGTACCAGAATTGACTATTAAGCATCGAATTTGTATGTCCAGTCAGGGCCGTCTCATGGGTTCGGAAGGCTCTAGGCGAACTTATAATTTGGGGCCTTTAATGTCGTAAGGCGGCCGAAGGCCACAATTTTTTTTTTAACCAAGGTGTTTTCAAACAAGGTTCATAGCAATCAATTTCTTATAAATGGGCTGAAACCAAACTTAAAATGATTAAATTGAAATCAAACTAATTATAATTTAATTCGCGAGATTTAGTAACAAATATATCTAGATCGTATAATTTCCTCCCCGTTGTGGCGTGCAGAGAGGATTAGAGAGAAGAAAAAGTTATAAATGTTTAAAAAGTTAAGTTTTAGACACCGCCCAAGCATGTTGCGTGTAGGAAGATATATAATTTTGGGCCCCCAACAAATTGGGGCTCTAGGCGGCCGCCTAGATGGCCTATGCCATAAGACGGCCCTGTGTCCAGTATGCAAAGATGTTCTGAAATTGTGACGGATCTATCGATGAAAAAAGAAAATTTACTGATCTTGCTAAGAACCGATTGGGAACCGGAACCGAACCGAAACCGAGTAATTTATCGTTTCCGGTTTTGGGTCTTAAAATCTGGAACCAAGACCCGGAACCGTTAGGAACCGGAACCGACTAAAATAAATGGTTCTGGTTCCGGTTCCAGTGATAACCGACCCAGAACCGACCCGTTGACAGCCCTACATTTAATCGACGACAAAAATTTTCGTAATCGTCTAGTTAATCGACGATGAAATAAAAAAAAAAAACAGAGAAAGTTCAGCGGAAAGGGAATATGGAGAAGAAGAGATTTGGAAATGAAAATGAATTAGAGTAGTTTTAGTTTTTGGTTTAAGTTATAATTTTAGGGGGTAATTTGGTAAAATCTGCCTTTTGAAGGGTAACTTAGTCTTTGCACGATGGGGTATTTTGGTAATCCTCCAACGCAAGGGATGATTTAAAAATGTGAGGGCTAAATCTCCAACTCTAAATAAAACCAGAACAAAACTTCGAGAGTATGTGTTAGGGCATTGTCCGGTCAAACCCACTAGCATTGGTATGTCAAGCTAGTTGTCAGTTTTAGGTGTCAAAACTCAATTCTTGATTTAGCCTACTAGAGTT
>JAJJMA010103016.1:0-11161 GCA_023529015.1 Papaver nudicaule | reverse complement strand
TCATACTTTACCCCTCAAATTCTCTTTATTGTTTTACACCTAAAACACCCGTCGAGAGGGTGGTCCACCTTTAATGCGGCCAGTCGTAAAGATGCTAGACAGATTAATGTCGATCAACCCATCTGTGAAACAACATCACCTGCAGTTGAAGAAACACAATAGAAAGAGCCAGCTGATGCGACTGATGTTCAACAACCAGTGGGTGAACAATTGGTTGTCGTAGCAGCGGGGAAGAGCCCGAGAATGAAGCACCTGAACAACCAATACAACCGCTTCAAATAGTACCGCCTCAACAACTAATACAACCAGAGGGTGCACAACAGGGGACTCAACAAGAGGGTGGACAACATGGGGCTGAACAAAAGAAGGAAAAGAAACAAATGAGGAGTTACAAGCCAACCAAAGAGCAGATGTTTCCCGACGAGGAGCTCGGTAAGCTTTTGGATAATGGTTACGTCTTATGGGGCTATGTGGGTAGTTGGGACAATATCGTCTACAGAACCATTGTAAGTATTTCATTTAGTTTGTTTTTTCTTCATTTATTCATACAAGGTAACTCCATTTCATGTTACAAAACATTGATATGTTTTGTAGGACCACGAGGATGCAATACGTCTTCTCAAATACCAATCGGAGGCGGAAAAGATGCTTAAATGACCCTTGGAAAGGGTAGGTGCACGCCCTGAGGATCCAAAGGCATTGGAGGAGTGGTGTAACATCCCCACTTCGAATTCTAGGTCGGCCGCCCTAAAATCCCAAGTGTGGCATACTTAAGGACCAATATACACACTCAAACCATCAAACCAACAAATGGGAATCTGGTTATCGCATGGAGCACATTTGCATTAATCCAAAAATAAAGGAATTTATTTTGTAAAAGTTGGTTATAGAAGATTTAATGAAAAACTTTAAAATAAAAGGTTGTTTCTCGACTCACAGGTCGCCCCAAAATAAAATACCAAAAGTTGTGGTAAATAATCAGAGTTTGAACTAAAAGGAAATAATTGAGTACTGTCGCCACCTTAAGATAATGCGGAGGAAATAGCTTCTGAAACGAGAATAGGTAGACTAGGAATAAAGATGATCCGCGGTCACAGTGCCCAGAAAAAAATAGTAAGTTGGGTCAGACCCCAACTAGTAGTAGGCTTTCACACCCATATATCCTTTATAGAAAAATCTAATAAAGCTAAGGCGGTTTATAAGAATTGTTGAAAGTAAAATAATAATGAAAAAACCAGGTTGTAGATGTTAAAAAAATCGGTTTTTTCGAAATGATTCCCAACCCCTAGCCCATTAATAGACTACCGTTTGCCACTCTATATACTTTAAATCTAACCGTACAACAAATGTATCAGCCTTAGTGTAGTCCACGCAATTCTTCTACCGTGTGCCGGAAAATTAAGTGTTGTCGATCCCATTCCAAGATAATAGAGCCATATCTTTTTGGCGACCCCTCGGTCATCACCATATAAACACATGGGAGTCGAGCCAGCTACAGGCAACTGTTCATTTCCACATACCGATCTCCATACTGACTGTACTAGTACCACAATCCTTTGGTACAGTAGCTAATGGTGGAAATGCCCTATAGCAGCTAACCAACCTCTGTATCAACTACTGTCTAATTATTTGCGAAAGTCTATGGAACAATTCACCTTCATCGAACAAGTGCACCATCCGTGCAACCCTACAACACATTAGCTAGCCAATATAAAATGGCTAAAACAACAAGCCATAAAGACCAACATTTGTATCAATTAACCAGTCATTGATAGTAATTGCCTGTTCTACTGTTAGCCAAAACAAATCATAACTAGGTTGCATATTTTATCGCAAATTTGCTAAAAGGATTATCCAACCTCTACCTTGTTAACTAATGCCATGAGAAAAGACCTATGAACTGAAATCTTAGAACTATGATTCCACAAGGCTTTAACGCAATATAGGTAACATGGATTTAAAACACAATTAAAACCCACCTGTATGCATGGATTATACATAAAATATATGTTCGAAACTAGCACTGCGGTAGGAGCTATCCACTAAAATGAGTCTGTAATAAGACCTATCCACTTCCATGAATTTATGTGGCTTGGTTAAGTAATTTTCTAGTCATGCTTGAGCTTATATTATACTAGTAACTTAGCAAGAAGAGCAACTAACACTAAAATCAAACCCGTATTACAGAGAATTAACTACGCCATTAAATACCATACACCACAGTGACCATCATCTATATAGGAAACTGTTGGCGGAGAAGACAATACAAGAGGATCAGTTGTGTTAATGTTGTTTCCTTTTGTATATAATGTATTTACTGTCATATAATATGTGTGATATTCTTGCCCTGTATGTATTCCTTTGTATGGCAAGAATATCATCGAGAGCTCCTATTTAGCGATGTTGGAGTCTCTCTGCATAGAGGTATCAGAAATATATGGCATTCTCTCTTCTCCCGTGGAGTAGGCTATGATAAGCCGAACCACGTAATCGTTGTGTTCACCAGTATCGTTATTTCAGTATCTTCCGCTTTAGAAACTTATCCAGCAGCCCTCCCAAAAAGGCCATGAAAACATACACCCTTCTACTACAAATCACACCATTAAATCGCCCCTTCTTGTTACTCTTTTGACGGCAACCCTAACTTCCTAATATATAGTTGCTAGGTAGATCCAAGTCCTAGCTAGTCAACTTCAAAAAAAATGGTTAGAGATTCTTCCGCCATAAAAGCATGTGTATATATATCGGTTTTGGGTAATGGGAGCATTATACCCTTAATACTAAAGGTCAGTAACAATCAACACAACTATTAGGATAGGGGGTATTACAAGTGGTTAGCTAGCGGTGAAGCCCTCAAGTGGTCGAGATCGTCAAGAACTCGGGGTTGTATCCTGTCATTGCCAATACTTCCACCATTGGATATGACAAACCACTTGTTTCTGCCTTCGTTGAGAGGTATTATGGAGACTGATTCTATGATCTTCCATTTTGGCGAGAAGACCATCACTCGGGATGATGCTCATGAGATTACGGGTCTAAGCATTGAAGGCAAATCAGTTAGGAGCATCGGCTTTACCAAGGACATGGACTTCCTCAAGGACGTGGAAGGCGCACCCGAGGTCTCCGCCTTCGCCAATGACCTTGACTGGAAGCTTATCTATGCTTTTACCGAACACAGATGGGGTTGGGACCAGGCGAAGACTGATTGAGAGATGATATCTGGAAAACTGAGGCAAAAGATATTCCATCTGAAATCTCTGAGGGACCAATTCAGGGGGACTCTGTAGCTTCAGGAGGAGGGTAAGTTGGATGACAAGCGGGTCAAAGAAACAGCCACTGCGTACATTTTCTACATCTTGGGAAGTGTCATATTCCCCAACACATCTGGTTCTCGGGTGAATGCCACCTACGTGCAGCTTTTGGGTGACTTGGATAGGTTGAATGAGATCTCATGGGGCACTGCTTGTCTTGCATTCTTGTTGAATGAGATGAGAAAATCTTCTAGGGCGGAGAAGGATCAAATTGGGGGGAGTATGGCTCTACTTCAGGTAATCCATGTACATTCAGTTGTCGTCATCCTATTTGTGGTAGTATACTTAGTATCTTATACTCCCATGCTTCACTTGTAGGCGTTCATATATTTGCACTTCCCAGAGTTTGCCGAAAGGGCGAAGGAGAACCCTGATTGGGGAAAGGGTGAAGGTCCTCACTATCTAGGAATCAAATACATGTACAACGGGAAGCCCTCGGGACAAGAGCAAGAATTGATTGATATTAGGTCTCGGTTGGACAACTTTCCTGTGGATGATGTTGTCTTCGATCCTTACATTAAAAGGATAGAAGAAGGAAAGAGTGTTCGTAGCCGCTTACAAAGGTATTTTGGTCAATTGTTTCACCCCACCGGATATGTTTTCTACAACCCGACGAGAGTGGCTCGTCAATGTGGTGGTGTACAAAAACAACCAATTGAGGTAGCGTTTGGATTGGGTGCATTAGATCAAGAAAATCACGTCTCCTATTATCATGCAATTGAAGTTGTGCACACACCTCCTTGTACATCCGCTGATTGGGACAACAGAGTTCAGCATTTGGTTGACCTTTATGCTCCTCTTTTTCCAAATGATTGGGTCTTCGCTGGATATATTGAGTGGTTGAAGATGAGTTCCCATCCTCATGTCATACGCCCTGATAATAGAAAGTTGATTGCTGATCCAAAAGAAGCCGTCAATGTATATTTAAGTATTCGCTTGTGTCCTATTAACTTTAATCATTATATATATGTACTTAGTGTATGTTGTATGATTGAAAACAGAGACCTCGAGTCGGCAAAATGATCAAGGAGTTCCAGCAGAGATTGTGAAAGGTGGTCTAGATAAGAGTACTGAGAGGATCTTGAACAAAGCTCTTGAAAAATTGTTGAACCTGGAGAATAAACGACGTGGAGATTTGATTGGAAAATCTCAAGAACCACCGGAGAGGCCAAAGCGCAAGAAAACGGGAATGAAGCCACCATAAGCAGTGCTCATCAAGATGCACAAGAACCACGACCTAAACGATAACGTGGTGGTGGTGGTGGTCGTGGTTGTGGTAGAGGTCGTGGTGGTGAGGCTACACAAGAAGCACCACAAGCTAAAAAAGATCGAGGTGCTAGTAGCAGCACTCGTGGAGGTCGTGGTGGTGGTTAAACTCTAAATAGTTTGAAAACACTTGTTGGTTATGTTGTTTAACTTTGGTTGTGTCGACTTTAAACTTCTTTGATATGTTCGTGTAGGATGTTAACTTTGGTTGCTAATTTATGTGAATAAATGTGGTTTGTGTACTTAGATTTCTGTCAGTTTTTATAGTATAATCGGTTTACCCTAGTGTATACATCGAACAATTGTCTGGCTATTTTACTCCAAAAATTGTCAGACTACACAATCGTTCTATAATTTTGGTTTCCAAAACCGATTATTTACTACACGAAAAATCCATTTTTTTAAATCGTTAGATGATGGTTTTCCGATACACCGATTAAGAATGCTCAAGTATCTGAATCTCCAGTCTAACTTTTGTGCACATAATCGGCCTTTATGTTCATTAATTTACACCGATTATATTTCAAGAAATTTTACCTTGAAAGTCTATTGGCCAATAAATGTGTATGGGTACACCGATTGATTTGTTTAAATTTCTGGGTAGATTAACAACAATCGGCGCATTTGTGTAATAAAATATACCGATTGTTCGAGAATTCAAGAACAATCGGCGTAAGTGTTTATGTATATAAACCGGTTATGCGTTGATCAGATTCAAGATTTTGGTTAGAAAAACTTGGGTGATTCTCATGTTTGATCATGCTTGATAATTTTTAATCTTTTTTTAATATGAGAATTAAGTAATTAATATTGTTTAGACTTTAATCACTTAATTAGCAACTAATAGAGAAAGGGTAAAACAGTCTTCTTTTATAAGGGGCTTCCGATTTTACTTCATAGTATCCACCAGAATTATTTTTCCATAGGGCCAAATACTCACTAATGGGGCCAAATTTAGTCAGGAAATTTAAAGCAAAGGGTCAGAATCAGATTCTTGTATGCGCAGAAACATAAATTCCATATTTTTTATTTTAAAAGGCAAAGGCCACAAAGGGCTAATGGTCAGCCTCAACAGTCGGCACTAGCCAACCTGGAGGTCCGGACCAGTACATGGATTTTTTTTGTTTCCTTTTGCCCACTTAGCAAGAGAGTGAGCAACATTGTTACAATCTCTAGGAACATATTTAAACTTACAAGCAACAAGAGAAGAAGAAAAGAATTTAATGTCTTTAAACATAACATCCGTATTCTGATTTCCATCAAAATTGCCAGCAGAAAATTGGTTGATGAGGACCAGAGCATCACTCTCCACAATAAGGTGAGTAATTTGCAGCTCCATAGCTTTCCTCAAGAGATCCTATATAGCACGAGCTTCAGCTACTTCAGGAGACAGGACTTGATAAGTTATGGCTGTACAAAAGATGATTTTTATCAAAGAATCCCTTATCACATAACCTGCACCATTTGCCAGAGAAACATGGTCAAATGCAACATCAGTATTGCCTTTAAAACATCTGGGAGGAGTAGGCACCCATTTAGCAATATTAATGACATTATTCACATACCTATAGGGGACAGGGTTGGGTTTGTAGTTAGCCATATAGATAGCTCTAGCAATGACAGCACCTTTAGGTTCAACTTTCTGATCATTAACTATGATGTTTCTACTACTCCAAAGAGACCAAAGGAAGGCAGCAAATAAGGGTTTAAGGTCACTATGAACATCAGTGACAGGATTAACTAGGTGAAAATAGAGCCAATCATGCAGGTTGAGATAAATATAGGCAACAGTATAAAGATTAAAGGGGGGACTAGCCCAAACAGAGGAAGCAAAGGGATTACAAGAGCATGCATCACATTTTCAGGGGGACTTTTATATCTAGGGCAACTAGTGCAGGCTATGTGCATTCTAATGTCCACATTAATCCTAGTAGGAAGACAATTTCTAGCAGCTTTCCAGAGAAACAATTGTACCCTGTAAGCAACCTTGATACCCCAAATAGACTTCCAAAGTTTTCTATCTGGACTTGGTCTAAGACCTTAATTCCATATTGAACCCATAATCTTGAAAGATAATACTGACAAAAGCCTAGTCTAACTACTTGTATGCAAGTATTTGAATAAATATAGAGGCGTTCAAAAGAGAGTAAAAGGCATTAAGATGGTTAGGCCAATGTATTCAGTTGAATCGAAAATAAGAAAGTAATACCAGTTTAGTCGATCGACCAGCCTGCTGCTATATCTTCAACTTTTCTTAGCTTTTTTGGATGGACGGGGATTCATTTTGGTAATGATAGGTCTTCATACATTCTCAAATTCCCTCATCTGGTTGTTGATTTTATTTAAGTCACATGATCCATTGTTCTATAACCATATGAACGCCTTGTTGACTGCAGCCTCGATCTTCTTTTTACCAGCTGATGCTCGCTTTCCATTGACTGCATTCCCCATCTCGCCTATGTATTTCTCTAGGAGTTCCTTAACTCCTTCTCCTTTTTGTGTTCTTCATCTTCTGACTTGACTTTCTCAGCCTCTTGAGCCAACCTCTCGATCTCAGCCTTGGAAAACCTCCCCCTATCATTATCTTTTTGACATACTTATTTCAGAAAAGCAAAATCCCGATTGGTCAACACCAACTCAACCAATGACTGCGAAGGCTGCTTGGAAGTCGTGCCTCATTCTAATACTATAAGATTTGACCAACTGGAAAATCTCAACAAGAGCACCACCCCTTTGTCTGGCTCTCTCTGATGCATCTTCAAGTTGGAAACTCTCAGCCCCGGATTTTGGTAACACTGATGATTGTGCTCAACATTACTCTGCAACAAACATGCGAGTACTTGGTGGGAACCAGGACTCGCATAACAAATGAAGCCTCTCTTTGGAAACTATCTTGTTGTCCATCTCTTGATAGTTCCCCTTTTCTGGGCCTGCTTGATCAAGTTGGCTCTGTTGGATGGATCGACAACAACTTTCTCTGGGAAAAATTTATTCCTTTCGTTCAACTTCCTTATTTCATCTTGGGCTTATTGGTGTTTCATAGTAGTTCTCCTCAAAATTATGGGCTTCTCTTGTGGCTTGCCTGCCTTGGAGATCATCCGACCTTCACACCACATCAACTCGTGGTGCTATGCCATTTTTGGTTCGTGGCGTTTTCTCTCAGTGAAAGTTGCACCTAGCAGTTTATTTTTCATGGAAATAGTTGCTTGCTTAAGTTACTTTAATGTAGTGCTTAGTTTGTTTGTTTTTTCTTTGCTGCTATTTACTAGGTTAGTTATAGTCACGTCTGAGTTTAGCCTCA
Source organism: Papaver nudicaule (assembly GCA_023529015.1). Classification (NCBI taxonomy): domain Eukaryota; kingdom Viridiplantae; phylum Streptophyta; class Magnoliopsida; order Ranunculales; family Papaveraceae; genus Papaver; species Papaver nudicaule. The sequence continues at coordinate 3,283 of JAJJMA010103016.1, read as the reverse complement.
CTAGGGTTCAATTTGTATGTGTAACTATGTAATTCCTCCCTTTCAATAAATTTGTATGCCTTTAAAAAAAAACAAATGTGTGCAAAGATAACGCTACCAAAAAATTGTACTAAGTAGTGGATATCAGACACCAAGTTTTTTAGGTACCAAGGGGCTGTACCCAGCTGTCGGCAAAGAGAAATGGCATAGCTAGAGTCGCTTCCACTTCCACATGAGCGTAGCCCAGTTTAAGAGCCAACAAAAGACCTTGTCGAATCGCCCAAAGTTCTGCAACAATGTTGCCGTTTCGATATATATGGTGTGCATAGCAGGCCAAGAATTTGCCATCAGCATCACGTACCACACCGCAAATACCAGCACCGCAAGGAAAGCAACACCATCATAAATTAGTTTGACATAAGGTGGGACTGGGGGTGTCCATGAGATTAATCGCTCATGTTTGCACCCGTGATTCGCATATCGGGTATTGGTATCACAAATATAGATATGATGCGGTGGTATTAGTGATATCGACCGAACGAATACTAATCAAAATCACGGATTTTTGCCTAATTAAAATATTGTCGTCCTCCATCATATAAATTTGTATATGTTAGATAGTTGAATACACTTTCATTACAATAGATTAGTTAAATAAGGTTGTTTGAACTATAATCTGGAAACTATGTACTCGCTTTTGAGTCCCATAAATGTGAGCACCAGAACCACAGGGTCTTCAATTTATCAAATGTCATATTTTGGATCCCAGTCAAACTCTAGACTCGGAGGGGGGCCGTTTCTTTTTCTATCTCTTCCGTCTGTAATTTTCTTCCGACTTTTCTTCTTAGATTTCTTCTTCTCCTACCATGAACTGATTTCTTCCCCTTTTTGCATGTCTTCTACTCCTCTCTAACTTTATCCTGATATTAGTTTATATGAATCCATTGTCTTGATGCGCTGTTTTCTCCAATTTATGATTCCTTCTTTTATTCTTTTCTCTCGACGATACCTCTCTCACCTCCTGGTTTTAATTTCTCTTTTTTCGATCTTCCCCTGATAAGAACAGATAATTTTAATTCTCCATTCCATCTTTCTATTATTTTTTTCTATTTTTTGATTTGGCTTTTTACTTAAATATCTAGGCTAGATGTTTGATTCTATAGATTTGGGTTTCCATTTCCTTTCGCTCATCCCTTCCGACATATTTTTTCGTTTCTCAATTCCATTTTTTTAGAAATCAATCCCTAGTCGGTTATGATATTCTAATTAATCATGCTTCATTTCTAATCTCTTTATCAACCTTTTTCAGGTTTTTATCCCTTCTCGCCTACTACCTGGTTGGTAGGTGCTAGGGTTTCGGACTAACTGTCTGTTTGCGTAGGGGAGTACATGTGCGTGACAACCTTGTTGTGGTTGGAGGCGTAAGAATACTGAGGGAAATCTTTGTGACTAATAGTCGTATTAGGGTCATATTGTCTGCACCAGCTAGTCCGAAGTATGAGAGTGGGTGTGTTGGCGGCTTAATTGTTAAGAGTAATCGAACTGGACTAGGTCCCGGGGTTTTTCTACGAGTTTGCAGTTTCCTCGTTAACAAAATTCTTGTGTGTACTTTACTTTATTTCTGCATTATATTTGACTTGTCATTTATAATTAAAGTATCGTACTTGGTTGTTGACATGGCCTTTCGGATCATGTATTGAATCCCTTGTGTGAATCAATCAGTGATGAAAGAGATCTTGTTCTTGAGTTCTTGATTACAGGAACCGTTCAAGGTTTGACTTATAGGTGGACTAAAATCAAAGATTGGTGGTGTACTCGGTACCCTCGTCTTTTCAATTGGTATCAAACCAGGCAAACACCTTACGATCTAACAATCTGTGTTTGGCTCGATCTAACCTATAAGAAAAACATGAATAAGAACAATGATTCTAGTTCAGTCAACGTGCCTCCAAGATTTGACGGGTTTTTGGCGGAAATCCGTTATGCGGTCATTCCTTTTGTCTAGGGACTTTGAAACCTGGACCATGGTTATCAAAGGCTACAATCCCCCCTTTAAAACTGGTTCTACTACTGAATACAAAGAACTAGTTGATTTTGTGGGTGATGAGTAGACAAAGGCAAAGAAAAATTATGATGGTTTGAATGCTATTATTCATGCGGTCACTCCTGATCTCTATCGTCACATGTCTACGTGTGAAACCTCGAAATAGGCTTGGGATATCCTGGAAACCGTCTTTGAAGGGAATAGCTCTGAAAAGGAAGCCCGACTACAGACTCTCGCTTCTGACTAGGAAAATCTTCGTATGAGTGATGATGACACCTTTGAGGAATTCCACCTTAAACTATCTGAAATAGTTAACGCCTCATTCTCTTTGGGGAAGACTATTCCAGAAAAGGAAATCGTGTGTAAGATACTCAGGTCATTGCCATCCAGGTACGAAGCTATAAAAAATGCCATCCTAGAGACTAATGGTGATATTTCCCTATTAACTCGAAGTACTCTAGTTGGAAAGTTGTGAATCTTTGATCATGAACATTTGTCTGACAAAAATATGAATTCTCTTTTTAGTCTCAAATCAAGTAATTGCTCAGAAAAGTCTGTTGAAGAATGTGAAAAGGTTAATGATTTCGAGACTAATGTTGAGGAACTTGTTTCAATCTTTTCACAATTCAAACGACTTTGGTGACAAAACAGACGAAATTCCTCCAGACGTTCATGGACTATTCCCAGTAAGAAAAACTTTTCACCTAAAGAAAAAGAGGAAACCTGGGATGACGATGGCAATATCCCTCATTGCTACAAATGTCAAGGTTTTGGACATATCTCCCCTGACTGTCTTAACAAAGATCCAAACTGGAGAAGTAAAGTGTATACCGCCACTCTTGATTACGTCTCCAAAACTGAATCAACCAAGGAACACTTTGCAACGATTGCTGAATGCGAGATGGACAATGGATCTGGTAATGTTAATTCATTTCACCATATCTTAAAAAGGTTGGACGCTCAGGAAACTTTGTTAGAAGCATTTTCTCAGATACCATGTGATCTAGAGAAAAATGTTCAAGTCATTACCACAAAGCATCATAAATTTTATGAATGTTTTTCAAAACAGTTCAATAATGTTGAACAAGCTTTTGATTCTCTTAAACGAGATGATGAAACTCTTGTCAATATGAGTAATGACATTCAAAAGTGTCCAATTGACATCAGTAAAATAAAGAACATGTCCTCTCAACATCATAGGAAGAGTAACAATTATGTACATGGTTCGAACAAACCAAGTACTACGAGGAAGACTCCATT
>JAJJMA010103011.1:0-19788 GCA_023529015.1 Papaver nudicaule | reverse complement strand
CATATCAGACACCGGACTGGCCTTAAAGCCTGCGGATATCTTGGTATACAACTGGGATAATGAACATGATGTATGTATGGATATCACAGTTGTTTCTCCTTTTACAGGCGTTGGGGTGCGTGCTTTTGCTCCTGGCAAGGCAATTGATGATGATGTTGCTCGTAAAAGAATCAAATACTTAGAGAAGTGTACTGCTCAAGCTTTTGGCCTTGGGGTGCTGGCTTTTACCACTTTGGGGGAGTTGGGTAGTGACACCGTAGAGTTTCTGAAGAGATTGCGCAATTATATTGCTAGCCATGATGCGAATGTCGTAGTTGGAGATTTTCTTTTTCATAGGATTGGAATTGTCGTCCAAAAAGGGATTGGAGCCCAGCTTGTTGCCAGGCTTCCATCTTATTCTTGTAATTTTATTGATTCTGATTCTGAATAAAATGAAATTTCATGCTAAAAAAAAAAAAAAAAAACTACATCAGTTTCCCTTATTCCTACGTCTGCCATGATGTCGGGCAGCCACAGTACCACGGTCCTCGTCAAGACCATCAAGCAACTCCAAATCAATCACCGGAGCATTAGCAGGAACAGCAGGGGCAAAGTCAGCAACATCTACCACAGGATCGTCACCCGGCAGAACAGGGGCAAAGTCAGCAGCATCTACCACAGGATCGTCGACCGGCAGAATAGGGGCAAAGTTGGCAGCAGTACGTTCAACATCATTGAACTCTTCCTTTACTTCAACCTTCACAGGTATTTCATCATCAGAAAAAGCAAGATCCTCCCCCATCATCAACAAAATTTCCTCACTATGACGGCGAAGAAACGATCTTGTCTCAACCATGCGACAATCGTACGGAGAACCACCGTCTTCCCTCATTCTCCGTTCTCTTTTTCTTTCATCACTTTTTAGGAGATGATCGAAGAGAAGAATCACTTTCTCAGGATTACTTTCCTTTCTAGAAGAACCACCACCTTCAAGATTTGCTTCCCTATCCATTATCATTCGAACCTGTTCCCTCCTGCTATTTTCTTCATAATTCATGGGCGCTTTTCCTCTGTCTGTCATTTCTATAAAAAAAAAGTTCTCTCTTCTTTCTTAACTACTCGGAAAACACTAGGAGACGATCGGTGAAGACTAGCCTTTTATAGAAAAACTCATGTCGCCATCCAACCACTTGCTTCAAATACTGCGGACGTTACAGTTTAGGAAATAAAACGACCACATTAGGGTTTCCTTGATTCTCGCATCCCTTAAAAACATCTCCCATTACCCGATAAAGCAGTTACACACTTTTCAGATTTTCCCCATTACTATTTCCTTTTAGAACAATAACCTCCCACTACCACCACATACCATATAATCAGCATTTAATGATTTACCAGCCAGTTAACTTATAATCCTTATCAAGCAAATTACAATATCCCATTACAATCAAGGGACAAAGCACCGACGAAGATGTAGCTACAACCAAGGGAAGAAGCACTGACGAAGACCCAGCTGCAACCAAGAGATGAAGCAACGACGAAGACGCAGCTACAACTAAGGGATGAAGCACCGACGAAGACGCAGATACAACCAAGGGACGAAGCACCAACGAAGACGTAAAAACTGCCAAGGGATAAAGTACTATTAGAGACAAAGACACAACTCAGACAGCACGACACCGGCAATGATAAAAACATGATTCAACCATATGAAAACAGAACACAGTAGAGAAATGAAGATCACGACAAGGATAAGAAAGTGGAAACGATACTCCGTCAATCGCAACCAGACAAGGGGCAACAAATCCACCAGTACACCGGGCGTGGCCGAGGATATATTCCGAAAGAAACACAAATCAACTACGAGGAAGCCTACGTAGCAAAAATAAGATACCCGAAAGACTGCACTAATTTACCACAATGAGCACACGGATGGCGACGCCTACAACAGCACATGATTCTACTCTGCAGGGAAGATCCTTGCCTCCCGGTAACTCCAGCAGGTCGTTCCCAAAAAGCAAGGAGGGGCAAACACTACAACAACATCACCGAAGGACTCCAGAGGCAAACTTGGTCCACACAAAAAGATCATTATAATGACAACACCGAAGAAGCGAGAACTCGAGCAACATAAAAGAAATAAACAACCACCACTTAGCAACCGAGAAGACACATAGGCGAAGAAGATCCTTTCAGCAAGGAAAGGTGACCAACTTCGACGAGGAAAACTCAGAAGAAAAGTGATCAACTTCGGCAATGGAAACTCAGAAGCCTTACGCTTCCTAATAGAGGATGCTACGGTAACCAGAGAATGAACAAATCCCAACGGAGGATGCTACGTAACCGGAGAATGAACAAAAGTGGGATTGGAAAAACTATTTCAAAAAGTAACAGCGATGTAAGCGCAACAGGACAATTGCTAGCAGCCCAAGCGCAACAGAACAATTGCCATGACATGAACATACCTGCTGATCACAGGTCATCTCTAGGATCCCTATTAATATGTATGAGGCGAAACGTAAGAATCCCAATGATAGAGATACTCAAACGTCGCCTCTATCGGGAAAATCTTTTTGCCAGGTTAATGTCCTAAATCATCCCCTGGCCAAGGATGGTTGAAAGATAATGCTTAACCCAAGAAGGTTGAAATGCCTGAAATAGTAGACAATAAGGAGAAGATCTCATGATCAACAATGTTACCATACTGATACGACGACAGTAGTCACACCTACTGGTACGAAGACAGTAGACACACCTACTGATACGAAGACAGTAGACACACCTACAGATACGAAGATGGTAGACACACCTACCGATGCGAAGACGGTAGATGTATTCACCAACCAAAGCAAATTAATACGCACTTGCCAGAACAAACGACAACAAGAAGACAACGAACATACAACTCGTAATACTACGACGCCTAGAAGAACGAGGTTTGAAGTACGATGAAGGCATACATCCCCAACTGAAAGAAGGATAGAAGAAACCATGAGACAGGTTTTCTTGAAGGGTTATTTAAATAAACCTCAAGAAAAGGGGCAAACTGTTAATACATAAATATCACTGGTCCTACAAATCTCGACCAGAAGCAAGAAGGCCCGGCAGATAAGGCGAAACGAAGTATGAAATCACCCCGAAGTACGGTACCACGGTAACTAAAAGAACGAAGGAAGGTGTCATTGACTCAAAGCACGTTTCAAGCAGTCACATCAGTACTTTATAGAGTACAGAAGGCTAGGGGCACACGTCAATACACGACTGAATCAGACAGCGGTATAAAGAAGCTTAATGGATAAGAATTAGGACATCAAGAACATTAAGGGATCTGCATAGCAAAGATATACTCCAAATGAGAGGTGTCAACACAGGAATGCATGATATGGGCGGTGTGCAGAAACCAGCTGGCAACAAAGACCATCAAACAACAGAAGAAACGAAGGGCAACAAAGAGGAGTTCCTTCCCATACTCGCTATAAATACTCCTTCTCACCATTGGAGAAGGGGTCGACGAAATCACAAAGGGAGATATTATAGTAAAACAATCTTCTGGGACCAGGAGATTAGAATACTTGGTGTAACCCCTCATACTGTATTGAATCGAGCTAGATAGTACCCAAAAGAAACTTTATTGTTATGTTTTGGACATGTTTTATCAGTATGATTTGGTTATAAGGAAATGAAGCACTTTTTTGTGGATCCGTCTCATTTAGTTCATTTTTAGCATTATCCTCCGTTCTAGAGTTTGTGATGAGTTCATAAGATCGTAGTTCCATTTTTGGATACGAGCGTGGACGAGGATCCTAGTTAATACTTAATATTATCCGTCATTAATACTTAAACCTTTTGTAAGTATGATATGGGAAAATTAGTATCAACAATGATCTAACAGTCTCTCCTTGTTATCCCCAGCCGCAATCGTGTTACCCACATTTCCTTCGAATTTTTCTTCTTCGGCATCATTGGATTGGCCCTACTCGATGTCCTATATAAGATATATAGTCAGTATAATGCTGTTAGGGCATTGTCCGGTCAAACCCACTAGCGTTGGTATGTCAAGCTAGTTGTCAGTTTTAGGTGTCAAAACTCAATTCTTGATTTAGCCTACTAGAGTTTAGATTTCGGAATTGGGATATAGACAAAATAGTAGAGACCTTGAAGACGAAGACTGTGAAGACAAAGAAGACATAAATTATTCTTCATCGATAAAAGGTTAGTAGGAGTTATGACTTTATGGATATTCTTCTATTTCTACTTTCTCTATTCTTTCGAAATAGTCGACTACTTTAGTAGTGATAATAGCGATTGAGATCGTATTCTTGTGTAACGTGGCCTTGTGTCATGACCAGTATTTGATCCCACAAATTACTGTGAGTACAAGAATGTATGAGACAGATTCGGTGCCATGTGTCCATTACAATGGTTTGCTTGCAAACTGTTAGTTGGATATGGATGAATCTAAAGGAGTACTCTTGAGCAAAGAGTCCATGGATCACAGCTGAGGACGTTCTCACGTCTAAGTTCTGGCTCAGCCCAGTACTTCCAGCGGAATCTAGATTTGACGAAATCTGACAGGTGGATGGTTCCCGGACCGGTTCGCAAACCAGAAACTCGGAATTCTTCTTAGTTCGAAGTGCTCAACATTTCGCGAACCAGTTCGCAAACCGGAATATCGGTCACTTTGTTGGTTGTCGGATTTAGTGAATATTCTCCTAGAATTTCACTCTGAGTCAAATTCCAAAACTCCTTTATCTCTTAGATGGACTTGGTTATACAGAATATCTTTTGTGTTCCATCTAACGATCCTCAATGAGTCAATAAGATAAGATTATCTCTGGTCTGTTGGATTTCTATCTTGAAGTGTTTTTGAGCTAACAAAACACTTGGCAGATAACTCTAAAAAGAATTCCAATTGAGATTAATCTCTATTACTTGGTTGCCAAGTTTAGGGTTTCCCTAACTTGTGGGACAAGTAATTGATTGCTTTATTCCAAAGCAACCTATCTTATTGAGTGTTATAAATAGAGGTGTCTACGGATAAATACCGCAAGCATCAAGCATACGTGAAGGTCCTTAGGGAAGATAGCGTAAACTCTTTTCACTTCGGTGAATGCTTGTTGTGGTATAGTCATCCTCTATAGGTTGCAGCTCCTCTGGAAACTCCCTACGACTATAAAGACTTCTCTTGAGAGTTGGGAAGCACAGGTAGGAGATTGAAACCATCTTTGGTTGAAATCGAATTAACCTGTAACCTTGGTAACCTGATCACGTTCTTGTCTATTCTAAAGTCCGTCTCTTCTGATATACGGCTATTCAAGAACTGATACGTTACTCAACAAGGTTGGAAAGGTAGCAACGCACGGCTGCACTCGGTGTTGTAAGACCTAGTTGGCTCCAGTTATACAAGTTCCTTAAGTGGTTCTTCGTGTATAACTGAGGTAGATTCGAATTGGGCATTGCTTACTTGGTTTGTGTGTCAGCCCCGGTTCAAGAAGTAGATTTCCGTATGACCTGGATTTAACAATCCGAAGGAAGTCATCTTATGTATGGTAAACTGATAGAGGACAGTTACACCATACGTCAACAGTTTGGTTGAAAAGCCAGTATTGCTGACACAAGCCTTTGACAGCGGTCAAAGCAACTCCTAGGCATGTAAAGGACGTCAGCTGGGGGAATCAAGTGTGTGACGATCTGTGGGGGATCTAGAGACGTAAGGAAGGCGACAGTAGCCAATTCGCTTGGAGGGCTTGAGTTGGTCTCTGCTACATCCCAGACCGAAGTCTTATAGTAGGCTAGTGTTTGTAGTCAGTTTGTACTGGGCGGTGTTCAAACTGGACGAGGTCCCGAGGTTTTTCTGCAAGGCAGTTTCCTCGTTAAAAAAATCTCTGGTGTCTTGTGTGCTTTTACTTTCCGCATTATAACTCTGATTTATAATTAAAGCACCAAGTAGTACGCTATTGCATAACTGTCGAGTTGACTCCAAAGTAATCTTTGTTGAGGTCTAACAACTCCAGTTATAAGTTTGGATATTGATTTTTGAGATCGTCCAGACTTAAACCATAAGACTCACGAGCCAAAACGAAAAGTTGGTAGTATTTCGGTACCCCTCCTTTTTCAAATGCTATCTATTAATTAAGTAAATTCATGAAGATATAATACTGTATGCACGCCTATTTACTACTTGTTCCATTTCTTGCAGCATATGCTTGTTCTCCAGTTCGATGTTCACGGGATAAATCCTATATATTGTGAACATTCTGTAACCCAATGCCCTGGGATTGATTTTGATGAGGAATACATATGATGTGTTATTAACCTTTTCAGTTATTTCAGGTACATTTTGTGCTTCATTTCCGTTAGTTGTTTCCTCGTATTTTTCCATAAGCTCTCTAACTACCGTTCCCACGATTTGTTCCGCAGTTTGACCCAAAGCTATGAAAACTGCATGTTGTATTGTACCTGCATAAATTTGAGGTTATAAGTTGTATTTGTAGTACAATGTTGGATGACATTATGCCACAAAAGAATGATGATAAATTTCTAAAATTTAACGAACATGGATATAAAAATTGGACACGCACCATCAATGTTAGTGTTACCATGACCCTCTCGGTTATAACCTTATTTCTAAGTTTCGTTTGCATTGATATAAACTTAAAATATTCCTCATAGAATATAGACTGTCTAATGGTCTGACGACCACCATGGGGGGAAGTTCGCATTTAAGTGGAAACTTGTAGCAATCTGTGGAACCTACAGTCCAGACGTTTAGCATTGTTTTCAGCTGTCATACCTTATCCTCTTTTTATAAAATTTCTGGACATTTAGTTATACTTTACATTACTTGGCCAGATTATGTCGGTGTTTTTGGTTTTCAAAACATTGAATTATCCATTCTGTTGGCATCCCAATTTCATCGATTTCTAAAGAATGATGTAGAAAATGTAAGCACATAATTAATAGCCCATTAGTTCATCAAGTAACATTTATATTACTCCATTTCACATTAATTTACAGTGCAAACACATGTGCCTTGGGAATGCCATCTTAACCACTGCATTGCATTTGAAACACCATTTCTTACCATTCAACATTCCATGCCTAATCCTGCATGCTGGGCAAACCCGATAATACCACTCGGTGGACTTAACCGCGTTTGTGATTGTTGCCTTGCAAGTAAAGGTGATTCCCTGTTTTTCAAGTAAGATTAGTTTTTTTATTTTTTTCTACAATTTTCGGTTAATTCATTTAACTTGATGTTTGTCTATACTTACATTGTTTTTCACTTTTTCTCATTGTGTAGAAGGTCACATGCCTCCTTTATACTAATCCTGTTTTGAAACAACACCTCTTCCAAGTTTTCCTCTACCTGGTTGTTGTTCAAATTGATTATTCCAAGCGGTAAATCATTTCCACATCTGCGATACACATATGGATATAAGGATTTGTTGGATATAGGTCGGGACAGTTTGGAGTATTATAGGAAACTCAAACTGTTAGTCGGTGGACTTTTGGGAAGCCAAACTTAGCCGGTGGAAACATCTAGATAATTCTAGGATGTTTACTTATGCCTAAACTAGGAAATTCTAGGTATGTCTAGAATGTTCTTTGTAGACAAGTATTAGGAAACCCTTTACTTGTAGGGTAAGTATGTAACCTATATAAATAGAGCCCTTGGGAGAACCTATGAGATATACCAGAAGCTCTTCTTCTCTCTTGGGTTTTATATATTCTCTCTGTACGATAATATATAAAATCACTTATTCCTTCCCGAGGATTCAACCTCGTTAATTCTTGTCTTCTTGATTGTGCGCGTTTGTGTTCTTGGCATATTAAGATTATCTTTGTAGCTGTTGGTTAAACGCTTCCGCATGTTTTAGCGCAACAATTGGCATCAGAGCCAGGGTGTCAGATCTTAGAGCTAGGGGTAATTCTTGGTATTGCAGTGAAGGTATTTTCTGAAGGTTTGAGTTATTATTAATCTCAAAGTTTAGTTTTTATCGCTTTTGTGAGTCATGGGTGATTCAGAGGATGAAAACACGAAGAAGCCTGATTCAGAGACTACAAAGGATAATGAAACTAAGGAAGAAATACTACATACTCATAGAGCACAACTCAAGGTTGATAAGTTTACGGGAACCAATAACTTTGGTTTATGGAGAACAGACGTGATGGATGCACTTGTTCAACTTGATCTAGACGAGGCTCTAGAAGGTCGGCCAAAGGAGATGACTGACAAGCAATGGAACAAGTTGAATAAATTATGTCTTGGTTCGATAAGAGGTTGTTTGGCGACGGCAGTAAGAGTTAATTATCAGCACGAGACTTCAGCTAAGGATCTCTGGGAAAAGCTAGAGAAAGAATACTTGGTGAAGAACGTGGCTAATAGGATACATCTTAAGAGAAGTTTGTATCGCTATAATATGAAGAAGGGTGCAACACTGACGGAGCATCTAGATTCGTTTAATAAACTGCTTACTGATCTGGTAAATTATGATGAAGTCATAAACGACGAGGAACAAGCTTTGTGTCTGGTGAATTCTCTTCCTGATAAGTATGAACCCGTGATTAAAGCTTTAATGCACGGCAAGGCGAAGTTGACATATGAAGATGTCACTACAGAACTTCGTAGCGAAGAATTTAGGAAGATGAATAGAGAAGACATTGCATATGAAGCAGACAATGACGTGCTTTATGCAAGAGGTCGTTCTACAGACAAGAAGAAGAAATCTGGTTATCGTGGTAAGAGAACAGGACGTTCTATGTCTAGAACGCGACTGCATAAGGATGAGTGTGCATGGTGCCATGACATGGGTCATTGGGCAAAGGATTGTACCAAGCGCAAGGAGCATGAAAGAGATAACAAGAAAACCGAGGTGAACATTGCGAAGGCAAGTGAAGAATCAGATGATGGTTCTGATTTCTCACTAACTGTGACACCATCAGCTTGTGTCGTTACTGAAGGCACATGGGTACTTGATTCTGGAGCTACATATCATATTTGCCCACATCGTGACTGGTTCTCGAGCTTTGAGAAGTTTGATGGAGAAGTACGAATGGGAAATAACAATACATGTAAGGTAGTTGGGATAGGGAATGTTCGAATCAGGATGCATGATGGTATGGTTAGAGAATTGAAGGAAGTCAGGTGCGTACCTGATGTAAAGAAGAATCTGATTTCACTCGGAACTTTAGAAGAAAAAGGCCACAAGCTAGTAGCAGAGAACGGTATTCTAAAGGTAATCTCTGGATCTTTGGTAATCATGAAGGGCACACGGCATCACAATTTGTATTACTTAATGGGTAGTGCAATAACTAGAGATGTGTCAGTTTCTGAGCACATTGAGAGTGCAGCAAAAGAGACCACGAAGTTATGGCATATGCGACTTGCACATCCTGGTGAGAAGTCGTTACATGCATTGATTCAGCAGAATCTGTTAAAGGGTGCTATAGCCTGCAAATTAGACTTCTGTGAACATTGTGTTAAGGGCAAGAAAACAAGAACAAGCTTTGGTACCGCAATCCACAAGACAGGTGGAGTTCTTGACTATGTTCATACAGATGTCTGGGGTCCCTCCAAGAATGCATCATTGGGAGGGAAGCATTGGTTTGTGTCGTTCATTGATGACTATTCTAGGCGCGTATGGGTGTACACCATGAGGCATAAGAGTGATGTCCTAGAAGTCTTTGTGAAGTGGAAGAAGGCAACTGAGACCCAAACTGGCAGAAAGATCAAGGTACTACGTTCAGACAATGGTGGTGAGTACAAGAGTGATTCATTCTTGCAAGTATGTCAGGATGAGGGGATAAAGAGGCACTTCACAGTTAGGAAGACACCGCAACAAAATGGGGTTGCAGAACGCATGAATCGTACACTACTGGAGAAGGTACGATGTATGTTATCTAATGCTGGATTAGGTAAAGTGTTCTGGGCTGAGGCAGTTACATATGCGTGCTTCCACATTAATAGGTTGCCATCGGCTGCATTAGAAGGTAAAACTCCTATGGAGAAGTGGTCTGGTAAGCCAGCTTATGATTATGACTCAGTTCATATCTTTGGTTGCCCTGCATGGTATCATGTAAGTGAAAACAAGCTTGATAGTCGTGCTGTTAAAGGGATCTTTATGGGTATGAGAAGTGGAGTGAAGGGATTCAAGATTTGGAATCCAGTTGAGAAGAAGATGATCATGAGTAGAGATGTTACATTCGATGAGATGTCTATGGTGAAGTCTTGGGGTTCTCGGCAGGTGGAGGACAGAAGCACCAGTACTAGTGAACCTTTGCAGCAGGTGGAGTTTGATGCAGTTCCACCAAGTCCAGCTAAGTCTGTATCTATTGAGTCTACTTCTGAAGATGAGGAATCTACAAGAGAAGTAACTACTGATGTTCCAAATGATAGTGACGCTGTTAGTGAAGAGGAACAAGAAGCAGTAGATGATGCAGAAGTTACAGTTACAAAGACTGTAACACCCAGCAAACCAAAAAGAAAAAATAGAATACCTGTAAGGTTAGATGATTATGTAACTTATGCATTACCAGTTGTTGAAGATGGTACTCCAACCACTTATGCTGAAGCTATACAAAGTGTAGAGCATGAAGAATGGCAAGGTGGAATGAAAGAGGAGATGGAGTCTCTTGACAAGAATGGCACATGGATTCTTATGAAACTTCCGAACGGTAAGAAGGCCATTGGGTGCAAGTGGGTGTATGCAAAGAAAGAAGGATCCCTGGTGAATCAAGTACGCTACAAGGCAAGGTTAGTTGCGAAAGGTTATGCCCAGAGAGAAGGAATTGATTACAACGAAGTGTTCTCTCCAGTTGTGAAACACTCGTCAATTCGTATTTTGTTGGCCTTGGTAGCTCAATACGATTTAGACCTAGTTCAGCTAGATGTGAAGACGGCGTTCTTACATGGTGATCTAGAAGAGGAGATCTATATGTCTCAGCCGAGAGGATTTGAGGTTGCTGGTAAAGAAGATTGGGTATGTAAACTGAAGAAGTCGTTGTACGGGCTGAAGCAGTCTCCTCGACAATGGTACAAGCGATTTGACCAGTTTATGATTTGCCAAACATACTCAAGAAGTCACTATGACCACTGTGTGTACTTCAAGAAGTTACAAGATGGATCTTTCATATATTTGCTCTTGTATGTCGATGACATGTTGATAGCATCGAATAACAAGAAAGAGATTGATAATTTGAAACGAAAATTGTCGTCTGAGTTTGAGATGAAAGATTTGGGAGAAGCTAAGAAGATTCTTGGAATGGAGATTCAACGTGACAGAGAGAAGGGTAGAGTTTGTTTGTCTCAGAGGGCATATTTGAAGAAAGTGTTACAGAAATTTGGTGTCTGCGAAGGAACTAAACCTGTAAGTACTCCCCTTGCTGCTCATTTTAAGTTGAGTGCTCAAATGTCTCCTAGTACCAAAGAAGAGCGTGAGTATATGGCCCAAGTCCCATATGCTAATGCTGTTGGTAGCTTGATGTATGCGATGGTGTGCACGAGGCCTGACATTTCACATGCAGTAAGTATGGTCAGCCGTTATATGCATAATCCTGGTAAAGGACATTGGCAAGCTGTGAAATGGATTTTGAGGTATCTTTACGGTAAAATTGATGTTGGCTTGGAGTTTGTGAAGGAAGACAGTAACAATCAGTTGTGTGTTGGTTATGTGGATTCTGACTTTGCTGGTGATATGGACAAGAGACGTTCGACTACAGGGTATGTGTTTACTTTGTCAGGAGCACCAATAAGTTGGAGATCAATATTGCAATCTACTGTGGCTCTCTCAACTACGGAGGCAGAGTATATGGCAGTGACAGAGGCATTTAGGGAAGCTATATGGTTACAAGGATTGCTTGATGACTTGGGTGTGTGGCAGGATCAACTTCCTGTTTATTGTGATAGTATTAGTGCCATATTTTGGGCTAAGAACCAAGTGCAGAATGCAAGGATCAAACATATAGATGTTCGGTTTCACTTTGTAAGAGACAGTCTTGAAGAAGAAGACATTATACTTGTGAAGATCGATACCAAGGACAACCCAGCTGATATGTTGACTAAAGTTGTATCTGGAGTCAAGTTTCGACACTGCTCGAACTTGGTCCATGTTCTTCCTGTCTGGTGAGACCCTTGTGGGGTAAAGGTTCTTAGGAGCCTGGTGGAGGCCTTCTAGCAAGGCCTCATAAGTGAACTACGGTCGGTTTGATTCCTTACAGAAGGATACGTAGGCAGTCAGTGGTCATCCATGTGATGCAATCGACGTTGGAAGACGGAGGTGGTTTTAGCTATTGATCGTCTCATGCATGAATGCATGATCCGAGGTGGAGAATTGTTGGATATAGGTCGGGACAGTTTGGAGTATTATAGGAAACTCAAACTGTTAGTCGGTGGACTTTTGGGAAGCCAAACTTAGCCGGTGGAAACATCTAGATAATTCTAGGATGTTTACTTATGCCTAAACTAGGAAATTCTAGGTATGTCTAGAATGTTCTTTGTAGACAAGTATTAGGAAACCCTTTACTTGTAGGGTAAGTATGTAACCTATATAAATAGAGCCCTTGGGAGAACCTATGAGATATACCAGAAGCTCTTCTTCTCTCTTGGGTTTTATATATTCTCTCTGTACGATAATATATAAAATCACTTATTCCTTCCTGAGGATTCAACCTCGTTAATTCTTGTCTTCTTGATTGTGTGCGTTTGTGTTTTTGGCATATTAAGATTATCTTTGTAGCTGTTGGTTAAACGCTTCCGCATGTTTTAGCGCAACAGGATTTTGAATATTTTAAATGAAAGAGTATAAGCATTAGCAATATGGATATTTACCTCTGCTTGAAAGCTTCTTCCTCGTCGATATCCAAGTTTATGTAGACTTTAGTTGCGGAAGTTGAAGCCAGATATAGTTGACCTATTTGATATTATAATCTTGTTAGACCTGAAACCATTATATTTTTTGTTTTACCTTTGGAAAATAATATCTGGTTTGAGTTACCTCCATATTCTCTGACATTTGTTGACGTTATGATAAACATTACGTTAAGTTGGCCATCTTTCATCATTTTGTCTGTCAGTTGATCTGCAGCTACCCCCTATAGAGTTACCCTTGTTATCATTCCTCTGTCATGTTTTATTTTTGTTAGTAAATTTCCATATTCAATACAGTAAATCTAAAAGTAGGTAATTTTTTAGTTACCTCTCGTTTTCGACATTGACTTCCCTTATTGCACATTCATAGTCATTCCTTTTTCTTTTCATCTGCTTCTCTGACATTGATATTAATTTTTCGATCACATTTGTATGTACACATGACTCTCATTATATGTATAAAAGATTGGAAGAATACATCAAATAATGTAATTGCAAGAGTGAGTTTTCAAAATCATTACCTGTCAAATGTGTGTCATTTTGCTTTGCACCACTTTTTATCTTTTGAGCTTATTCAAAATCCATTGGTTATAATAATGTCTCCCGTAATATATTAACACAAAACAAAAAATGTCTCCCGTTATTGGACCGTTCTGTAAACCCATATTCGGCCGAGCCATTCCTTTTGATATAAGCTGATGATGGCTCCTCTCACCGTCTCCTCACAGACCCATCACTGCTCATCGATAAGTACTCACCACCAACGACATGGATGTTTAAAGTCAAAAGAAGCATCTGAATAACCGCCCTCTCTTCATACCCATTAGATATTCTAACTGAAAAACTGTGAATGCAAAGAGAACTTATTAGTTATCAATCAAGAAAGTTCTATTTCACTATACTATCAATAATGGGCTCTTATTTCCTACATTTTTAAGAGCGTCATTTTATTTTTATCTCTTGTTTCATATGCAGATACTTATATATACAAAGACTACTGTAGCATTGGGCGGAGATGATATGTAAATTACCAAGAGTACGAAGCTCATCCTTCTCTCAAGGAAAAATGTACTTGTTTCCACCTGTCAAGAAAGTGATACTGCAGTTCAGACATGGATTTTGTTAAAATTATTTACACATTCTCAATTGAGACAGACCACCAAGTCATTAGGTCTTCCGCTCCCTAGCTTTGTACCCTATGCAAAATCTGCATATTCTTCATCACTGCCTCCCCAAGGATCCCCATGCACCATTCAGTAACCTACCTGCACGATCATACCTCCCTTTTCCTGCAAAAGCCAAAAAAATGACTATTGTTGAATGTATACGCTCAAAAATGAGGTTACAGGGTAAGCACGTATACACAACAAAAAGTAAAGAAAGAAAAAAATATAGTTACTACGAAAAATATACTTGAGAAGATTACAATAATGGGACCATCTATGCCTTCATGGTTGAGAAAAAATGGGTTTATAAGTTGACAATGCGTTTCTATTGAAGCTGCCACAATGAAACAAACCGTGGAAAAAATGTCAGATTGAAATTGGTGTGTGGAACATTAAACCAAGACTACGCAATTGTGTAAGTAGTTTTCACTCTTTTGCAGCTAGTAAATCCATTGTACACGGTCCAAAGTTCTCGTAAGAAGCTACAAACTTATTAAGGAATTACCTTTTTTTTTTCACTTTGGTAGACAATGTTATGTTCACAATTGAAACAGATCACCCAGTCTTCAGATCCACCTCTCCCTGCCTTCCCCGATCACCACCAATCCATTACATTTTCTTCTTCACTGCCTACCCAACACAACCACACACAACTCAGTAAGCCCCAAGCTAGCCATTCTTCACCCCTACCATCATATCTCCCAATGGCAATCGGCTTAAAAAACCAACAAAGAAAATTGATTGTTATAAGAGAACAACAAAAAATTCTTTTAAGAAAAATGGCGAATTACTTTTGGATGTAGAGAACCCGCATTACTTCTGGATGTGTAATAGTACATTTGTCACCGAACACGTGGCAAGATCTCAAGACGGTAGCAATTTAGTACGCTACCAAAAGATGCACCGTGAAGGGACCAAAAACTGCTTTATGGGATCTCGAGATCATTTGAAATCAACGGCTGAGATACGGTCAGACCCAACTGGACGTGATTGGACCGCTCAGAGGTGGTTGAGAAATGCAGCAACATTTAATGCCAACGGATCTATCCGCAGAGAGACGTAGCAGATCCACAACCAAGTAATATCACGAGATCAAACGCAATCCACCAGGCCGTGCGAAGATCATCAAGAACCGCATACATATCAAACCGCACCAATTCAGGTCGCACGGGATTAGCCTGGTGAACAGTGAATTATACTCAAATTCTATAAATACATGACCCCTCCCATTGAGAGAGGGGTCGACAAAAATCAGCACAAAGCTAGGATAGGAGATAGAGTGTCTTATTGTGAACTTATCCTAGTCTAGGAGTAAGAAAAGGATTGATCTCACTTGTAAGTCCATTGAATCATTTGAGAAGCACTTTATACCACTTCGATGATACTCATAGATGAGTTGAGAAGAATTCATTATACTTCAAGGATACTCATATATGAGTTGAGAAGAATTCATTATGTTGTCATGTATGATTAAATTATAAATAAAGGAATATGTTTGTACCATTATAGCTTTGCTTCTTTGAGCTATCTCATACCCATGTCAGCGTATCGCCCAAAGTATGATTATTCCGCATTCAAACATTATATGCGAATATGATTATAAGCCATGAATCTGACCACCAGTAGATGTAATCAACCAAAGCAAATGAAGGCATGTTTACCATTGTTAAAATCCGCATTCATCAAGTCAATCTGCATTGGTATTCTTCAAAGTTATATCTCACGATATCATTATTGTACGACACTCGCATGTATGCTGCGGTATTGATTGTGGGTTCATAATCTAAGTAAATAGATTTATGCGCTCACAGTTTAGCGCTAGAAGCAGGGACTCATCGTCTCGGTAAAAGTATTAGTCTTATCCTTTTGACCTTGTGTCTCTTAATTCAAATGAGAAATCATGATGTATATCTTATAGTTTATGAACGACATCTTTCTTCCTGCACCGCGCAATATTGTTTTACTTTCACTAGGATTTGGTTTTCATCCTATGACTGACATATGTGTTGAGTATAGATACGCATTTCACGGCATGGTAACAACAACGCAAAGGAGGAACAGATGCAGGAGGAAGATGGATTTTAAATTGACTAACTTTGTTCCTTAGCAACCCGTGATGGATTTCTCTTATTTTTGTCTGTTTCAGGATATGGAAACTCAGAAGGATCCGCACGCAACTAAGAAGCCTGCACCAGCAGTGAGAACTCGTAGCGCACAAAATATTGCAACAGAACATGAAGCTGCACGAGTAGCTGCAGCCAAGAAAGCAAGTACCGTATCAGAAGCTGAGTTAGTGGCAGCTGCTGTATCTAAAGAGGAAGCAAATACCGCAGCAAAGATTCTGCGGAAATGATAGTTATAAAACAGATGAAGGTTCTCGAGGAACGCCAAAAATTGTAAGATGCTGCCGCGCTAAAGCAAGCCATGGATAAAAAGATCGCAATGGAAGCACAGAAGGTCGCAGTAAAAAAGGCCGCCGCAGACGCAAGGACTTTACAAATGACCCGAGACGCGGAAGCGCAGAGGGTAGAAACATCCAGAATTGCGGCTGAGAAGAATAAGAGCAAGGTGGGAGGAGTGACTGTCGAGGACTTTTGCGGTTACCACAAGATCAAGGGTCACACAACGGAGAGCTGCACAATCTACCAAAAAAATGATCAAGGGAAGATAGGCCCCGTCAACAGATATGGACTAGGTCCGAATGAATTGGGAGAGTCTTCTCGTATGCAGTTACCGTATCAACTACCAGGAAGCGGTGTTCTTTCTCCTGTAAAGAATTTGCTCGCCCATCCAGCTACTGAGGTACCAGGAAACGCATATGATGCGATGGGAGGTAGCAAAGAGGACTCCGTGGAAGAAGAAATAGAAGCAGAAATCTATCAGCGTGAGACTATTCCCCGAGCAGAGCCACCCTGCAATCAAACGAATCCATCCTCATGGCGGCCGAGCTCAAGGCAGCCCAAAGAGAACGAAAAATCTTGGCGGATGCTATGGCAATCCTAGCACGGGAGAACGAAGAACTGAAAAGAAATGCAACAGCTAGCTCTGGCGCAACCACCATTGCGATACCAACTCCCTAGGGAGCCAGCACCAGAAGGAGTATCACACAATGCGCATAGTCCGATAAACAGAGAAAGAAGAATGATTGTGCATCCCCAACGCAGGATCCCACAACTAGTTCAGCCACAAATAATTGAACCACGTGAAGGCATAGATTACAGCTATAAAGTAGGAGAGCACTCCGCGGACGATTATATGAGAGGCGACGGGGAAGAAAGCGAATATGAGTCTGATTATGATAGCGAGAATCAAGCGGTAGATGGACCAGGTTATCCTCAGCAAGGACAAGCCAACTATGTCACGGGCCAAAGATTCCCGACAATCAATATCGAAATGAGATGGAAGAAATGAGAGTCGAGCTCAGAGCAATCAGAGCGCATCAAGGAGGTAACAGAATGGAGGTAGCAATGCGTGACGCGCGAACCACACCACTCATTCCCAGGCTAGCACTGAGAAGGATTTCCAGGAAGTGCTCACTCCCGTCTTTCCAATGCTACGACGGGACAAAGGACCCAGCTGCGCATATCAGGTATTACGCATGGGTTATGGCGCCTTGGGTAAGGAATGATGTGGTTATGTGCAGGTACTTTCCATCCAGTCTAAAAGGGGTAGCACTACAATGGTACGATAACTTAGCACCTAACTCCATCGGATCCTATGATGAATTAGCCACCAAATTTGTGGGGCAATACATGTACAACAAAGCCTTGAAGACTGGCACGGATAAACTTCACGGACTGATCTCAAAGCCAGGGGAAGACTACAGGGAGTACGAAAGAAGATGGACAAAGATCTGCTAGGGGATTGGCAATGTAAGCGATGAAGAAAAAATCAATGGGTTTACCTGGGGATTGGACATGAATGCACACTCTTTGTGGAGATTCATGGTTCAGACCCGCAATCCGAAGGACCATTACGCATCATTCTCGAAAAGCACATAAGACTACAAGAGATTCAAAGGGACAACCCGCGCGGACAATCACATAGGTCCTCTGACAACCAAAAGAGTCATCACAAGCCCTCGCAAGGACAAAAGAGTTCTCACCGTACAAATTCCATGGAGCCTGAACCTGCAGTAAAGAGACAATACAACGAGTCAAATCAGTACGATAACAAGCGCCCAAAATCAGGAACATGAAAAAAGAGTTACAACTTCAATGATTTGGTTTATACCAAGCTGAACACTAACCTTTCCCAGATATTGCGGGCCCTCAAATCCCGAGCAGATATGAAGTGGTCGTGATCAAGAGGACATCAGGCTCAAAGGAATGAAAATCACAAAGACTTCTGCGAATACCATGAATTCAAAGGGCATCTTACCGGAAACTGCAAAACATTGAAGGATTATGTCCAGGGTTTGGTGGATACGGGAGATCTCAGACAGTTCGTACAACCGCAACAACACAACCAGCAAGATATTAAGACTGTTAAAATCCCACCAAATGATCAAGTAGTTCACATGATCACGCACTCAGAATTTCACGCACCATCATTAGTGGGAGATATTAGCAGGCGACTTAAAAAGCGCATTGAAAGGCATGAATTTTCAGCATGGGAGAAGAGGCAACCGAGCAATGGAAAAAATGGATGGCTACGCCCTTGAGCTTTTCCGCAGCAGACGTAGACCAGGAAATAGAGGTTCACAAGGACCCATTAGTTCTAACTCTGCCAATAGCTGGTTGGAACATGAAGAAAATCCTAATGGACAATGGAAGCTCTCTGAATGTAATGTTTTATTGTACATTCCTCAAAATGAATCTCAGGGATTAGCAGTTGTCTCCATCACGTTACACCATCAACGGCTTCAACGGATCAGTCTCGAAACCCAAGGGGGAAATAGTGTTGGAAGTAAAAGTAGGACCTCTAAAGATTAATACAAGTTTCAACATCGTAGACGCTCCATCCCCGTACAACGCAATTATAGGAAGATTGTGGGTACATCAGTTAAAAGGAGTGGCATCATCGTATCATCAGCATTTGAGTTTTCCCACTAGGGGAAATGCAAATCAAGGGAGATCAGGATATAGCCAGGGAGTGTCACGCTACCGAAACCATAATGAACTTGGAACGTGCGGAGCGTAATAGCAGAAAATATCGCAAAGAATAAAGTAAGAATATGGTCATTGACGAGTACCTCGAAGAATAAAAAGGAAAAAGTCTGATACACGTCCGCACCGATCCAGGGTATGAAATGTCCAGTCCCTGGAGAGAAGCGGAGAAAGACAAAAATCTGGCTATCGAGTAGCACCTCACAGATATCGCAAGGGAAATCCTGGCAGTCGCACGAAAGAGCACGAAAGGGCCGAGCACATCCTGTCCTGAAATGAGCCCAGATGAGGTCGAAGTAATAAAGGCCACGAAGGATGAAGCGCATACCAAATAGCAGTTAAAGAGTGCTCCCCTCCTAGGAGCACCAGAGCCACTTTTCTCCGCAGTTGAGCCCACCAAAGAAGTAAACATAAGTACCGCGGAGACGCCCAGGATGATCAAAATTGGAACGCTGGGGGGGGGGGGGGGGAGAACAGGAGGAAGCACTCCATAAGTTGCTAATTGAGTACGCAGACATATTTGCATGGAAGATGGGGGATATGCCTGGCATAAACCCGGAAGTAGTAGAACATTAGCTGAAAATAGAACCAGGAACGCAGCCCTTCAGACAGAGATTGCAGAAAATATCGCCAGATTACCATCATGCGGTTGAGCAGGAGCTTAAGA